>CM041782.1:165878626-166076215 GCA_023374045.1 Limonium bicolor
GGAAAAAAATTCCCTCACGTTGAATTTTTCCCCATGTTAGCTGTGAGCATCTTGCTCTTGTGGAGGGATGGAAACTCTTCCAATGGATAGCCAAGCTGTCCATTTGGTTATTCTAAGGTAAAACCTAAGCTAAACCTTGAAAACTAGCTCCTTGAATATATTAGGTTATGTGGAAAATATTGAAACTTACTTGTTGATGTGTGTGCGGGGATATGGTTGTAGTTGGCAATCTATGCTCCTTTGTTTGGTGTGAGAACAAGAAGTGAAAGAGAGAACAAGATAAAGAAGAAGAAGGGTGAAAACCGAAATGAACAAGGTAAAGAGCTTACCTTGTGATGGTTTTATTTTCCTTGTGAAACTTATGTGGGTGCTGTATAAACAACCTTGAGCTTGAGTAGTAATGATACTACAATATTGTTAGTTGAATGAGAATGTTTTAATGTGGTTTAAGTGTGCAAACAAACCTAGGAAACTAAGCTAGTCATATGTGAGAACCATGGGAATTTTATGTGTTTATTGGTGCCTAAACAAAACAGGGGTGAAGATTGTGTTTGTGAGTACATCTAGTGTGGTGAAAAGGCTTAGGAAAGCAAGTAGGTGCTGTCAAAATTTGCCTAGGAATGATAAGTTTGGGTGTTTGATTATAAGGAAGAAACTAGGTGGTTTAAGAGGTTTAAGTGGTTGGTTAATGGCTTGAAAACCAAACTAAGAAGAAGAGTGTGTTAGTAGTGGAAATAATGTCATTGAGTGCTAGGAATGGCATTATTGTGTGGAGTATTGGATGGTTGAGACAATACCAAAATCTGTTACAAGTTAGAAGAACAAGAGAACCAATTATGATATTTAAGTGATTTTGGGCAAGAATTTGGGTAAGGGTTTAACCCATGATTTGAAGAGTTTTAGAGCATGTTTTAAGGTGATTAAACATGTGGAAAACTTGTGGAAAGTTTATGGAAAGATTAAGGGTGGTTTAAGGATTGATTTGGAGTGGAAAAATCAAGTTTGGAGCAGGTTTTAGCAGGGTCCGGGACTTGGTCCTTGGACAAAGTCCCGGACCACACTTAAAAAAATGGTCGAGAGTTGCAGCACACCCCTGGTCCGGGACTATACTCCAGGACAAGGTCCCGGACCATATATAAATTTCACCCGAGAGTTTAGTTTGCAATTGGTCCGGGACTTAGGGTAAGTACCAAGTCCCGGACCACCCCCAGAATCATGCCGTGAGTGTTTTAAAGGGTTTAAATGATGGGGGTTTGAATGTTAATGATGTTATAAGATGTTAAGGCCTTGTTTGGTGACATGTAAAGGCCCTAGGAAGTGTAAGAAAGTGTTAGAAGTGATTGAGAAGTGAGAACTCAAATTAACAAAAGTAAAACCGAGATAACGGGATAACGGGGTAAGTACGGGAGTAGCATTTAATAATGTACCGTATGAGCTTAGTATTAATAATAATGTTTGAAACATTATCAGAGAATCGTGCGTGACCCGAGCATGGTGAGATGACACGGTAAAAGTAAAAACCCCGGTGAAAGGTATGATTTTCTCATGCCCCGTATGCTAACCGAGTTACTCTGATTTGTGTGTTTGTTTGCCGGCTTAATCAAGATTAAAGCATGAAAATAATCCCTTGTTTGATTATGCATGCATTGTTGTATGTTGTATGAGCTAACATACCTGTATGCCGGTGTGGTCTAACGTAGTGCATAGACCGACTCTTAGTGAGTAGTGATTGACTAGAAACCCGTTGAACGGGTAGTCACATAACCAATGGAAGTATGCAAACACACATAAACTATCGATTTAAGTGTAATGATAGCGCAAACATATAAACTCCCTAGAATGTGAGGAGATGTACGGGTTGAGTAAATACCCGATAACGGTTAGGAAACCTTATTGCAACAATCCACGAATAAATAAGAGTGGAGGGATAAACGAACCTCCGTCGAGAGGATCGAAGTTAGTCCAATAATGTAAACATATAAGAAAGGTAAAAGAGACCTAAGGGACTATGTGACTCCCTGGAGATACGGTCGACCTCTTATATGAGGATTTTACCCGCTATAAGAAAATATCCGAATGTATAAGCATATGATTGTGAGGGTAACCCTTAAACCTAAGATTACCCGAATTTAAGTAAAGTTCCCAAAGTCATTAGAAACATCGAGAATGATGCTTCTAGACTAATATACATGATATTATTATAACTCCGAGAGAGGAGTGTATGGGAATGAGAGTAGTCCGAGAGTAGTCGGACCTAAGTAAAAGAGATAGGAACTAAGAGAGAGTTCCGTGAGCTAGTTGAACCTTCCCACCAAGCTAGACCCAGAGTAGGGTCGAAACCGGGGAAGTAAGACTATGCTAGAGAGCCATGAGTTTTGGCTTAAGTATGTAATAAGAGTAACAAGCGTGACGTAGGAGACCTGTAGTGCCTCGAGAATCTACAAGAGCTTGAGTATGAATAACCCAAGAGTGTGGGTGAGATAACGAGTATAAATAACCCGAGAGAAAGGGGTGAGTATAAGTATGAGTAACCCGAGAGAATGGGTAAGTATAAGAATGAGTAGCCCAAGAGAATGGGTGTGTATACGAATAAGTAACCCGAGAGAGCGGGTGAGGTATTGAATGAGTAAACAAGGCATAGTGAGGAATAACCCTCAATGCCTAAGAGTAACCAGTTACCACTAACAACATTGTTATGTTAGTTAGGAATCGTGTTCCGTGATTGGATGTAGATTCCTTGTGTGATATACATATATATTGTATTGCCATGATGCATGTTGTTTGATTAAAATGAACTCCATGTATATCCGACCCAAAGTAGTCGGCGTACCGCGGTTAGCACGCGGTATATGCGAATTTCATATTCAGCGTAAGCTGACCCCCTAGGGGGAACGTTTTTAGTGTGCAGGTACTTGAAGCTGACCACCGTTCGAGAGAGTAGGACGGGGACAGTTATGAAGCGTGGGTAGTTAGATTGTAATTACTTATGCATTTGAATGAGGTGTAAGTCCGAGTATGTTATCGGCATCCGTATATTGTAGACTCGGTATAGTAAAGAAGTGAAATGAGTATTGTACTTGTATGAAGTACTCGGTTGTTCCAGTTCATCAGACCGTTACGGTATGTAAGAAAATCCTGGTTAGCCACATGGGTGGCTAACGGCGTTGTTTCACCCCTCGTTGTAATTAGAGTTCCGCTGCGTGAGTAGGAGTAACTAGTAACAGTTTAAGAGGTAATGATGAGATTAACGGTTGGGGTGTTACACCTACCATCTCCAGGTTTGACATAAACCCTAATCCTTCAACATCCATTTAGACCCATCATACATTTTACTGACTTTCACCTAGATCCATTTTTAGGCTCGCCATAAGACCTAGAACCATTTTTAGGCTCGCCATAAGACCTAGTCACATTCCCTTAGGCTCGTAGTAAGACCTAGTTGCATCCCTTTAGGCTCGTCATAAGACCTAGAACCATTTTTAGGCTCGCCATAAGACCTAGAACCATTTTTAGGCTCGCCGTAAGACCTAGTCACATTCCCTTAGGCTCGCCATAAGACCTAGAACCATTTTTAGGCTCGCCATAAGACCTAGTCACGTTCCCTTAGGCTCGTAGTAAGACCTAGTTGCATCCCTTAGGCTCGTCATAAGACCTAGAACCATTTTTAGGCTCGCCATAAGACCTATAACCATTTTTAGGCTCGCCATAAGACCTAGCTGCATTCCCTTAGGCTCGTAGTAAGACCTAGCGTTACCCTTTAGCTTACCCACTCTTATCCAACACATTGCATTCATCTCATTCATATAGGCTCGTCGTAAGACCTAGTTGCATTATCCAGGCGCGTCACAAGACCTGGCGACAGAAAAGTTGGCGAGGTGATGGCAATAAATCCTCCTTTTGTGATGTCAACTTATTTTCGGGATCAACGAATGGTGGGCGAAGGCAATAAGTCCCCAAGGTTTTTACCAGGAGTTATCCCTGCACACCGGCATGGGGGGCGATGGCAATAAGTCCACATTGGGTCCACCCAGGAGCATTGGCACGGGTTTCGGTCCCCAGAAGCATCCGAGCATCATCATCAACATCATCAGCATCATCAACATCATCAACATATCAGCATCATCAACATTATCAGCATCATTAGCATCATCAACACCTCAGCATTCTTGCATTTGCATACCACCCAGTTATCACATTTTAGGTTGTCAACGCCTTAGAATCGCTTGACACTATCTCATTTTCACACTTTAGGTTGTCAACGCCTTAGAATCGCTTGACACTATCTCATTTTCACACTTTAGGTTGTCAACGCCTTAGAATCGCTTGACACTATCTCATTTTCACACTTTAGGTTGTCAACGCCTTAGAATCGCTTGACACTATCTCATTTTCACACTTTAGGTTGTCAACGCCTTAGAATCGCTTGACACTATCTCATTTCACACTTTAGGTTGTCAACGCCTTAGAATCGCTTGACATATCTCATTTCACATTTAGGTTGTCAACGCCTTAGAATCGCTTGACACTATCTGATTTCCACATTTTAGGTTGTCAACGCCTTAGAATCGCTTGACACTGCTTCATTTCACTTTACTCGTAGGTAGTCAACACCTTAGAATAGCTTGACATCATCTCATTTGTCATAGGCAGTCAACACGTTAGAATAGTTTGACATCATATCATCATTATAGGTAGTCAACGCCTTAGAATTGCTTGACATTACTTCATTTTACTTATAGGTAGTCAGCACCTTAGAATAGCTCGACACAACTTATCAGTTTTCGGTAACATGCAGGTTCTTGGAAACATTTTAAATTTTGGGGTATCACTCAAGCATCAACTAGCCTTCTCACTTTCGTTACAAAGTCTATTTGACGGGGGGCAATCTGTTATACCCAAAATTTTGACCCCCCTGGTTAGGGTCCACGAGGTCCTGGTGATGTGAGGGGCGTTTTAATCGAGTAGTGAGGGATTCCGGCTCGAGCGGCACATTCCATGGCATGAGGAGCAGCTTCGTCATTTTCAGGGGCGTTTTGGTAATCTTTAAAGGCTCTTGAGACCTCCTATAAGCTTTCTCTCTCCTTCAAAGGATGCCCAAATCAGCTTGAAATGATTTGATATTTTAACCCATGATAGATGATGGCATTCTAAGCATAATGGCGTTGGAATTTTGATTTTTCGAGTTTCCAATAATTTTCTAGCAATTTTTGACTGAATCTGACAAGAAATTCAATTTAAAAAAATTCCAACATTTAAAAAATCCGATTCCACTTCAGAAAATTCATAATTTCCATCCTTGACACGTGGTTAAAATTTTACAGCAAAATTCCTTTGGGAAGTCACTTAACTAAAATATCGAAAAATCTTACTTTTACTAGATTCTCTTTATCTTTAAGAAAGTCTATATAAGGGGATAGGTTTTTGGATAAAATCAGAACCTCATATACTCAAGAACCCTAGAGAGTCAGAAAACACAGCCTCCTCACTCCCTCTCACGTTTTCCAACACCCGGCCACCCAAATCATACCGAAAATCCCCCGAAATCACCATCTAAACACGTTTTCCAATCCCCAAAGCATCAATAGTCATCAAAACCCCACAAAACACCACTAAAACGTGAAGAACAGCAAGAGCAACCAACAACCAGAAGCTTGGTTCGAAATCCTTTCGGGTCTGCCATCAACGAAGCACTCGACGAATCCCGGTGTGAAGAATCACCTTGAATTCGAAGGTAAAACAGGTTGCAACTCTACTTTTCTAATTCCCCACGACCTTATTAACTCTCTGTCAAATTTTGGGCTCAAACTAACCTTCGTACGCTTCTGTATTGCTGTTTGTTTAAGCTTCTGTCCAATAACTTGTTTACTAAGTTTCATGCTTAATTCGAACTCAAATTGAAAACTTTAAATCACTAACGTCTTGTACATCTTTCAGGCTACACACCCATAAAATTTGAGTCAAAAACACCTTCGGGAACAGCCTTAACGCCGCCGTCCGAGGGCGGTCCGCACCCACGGACGTCATGTCCGGGGTCCCGGACTCCTTGTCCGTAAGCCCGGACGCCCACGGACGGCGGCAAGATTTTTAAATTTTAAAAATTTAGGTTTTTCTAATAATGTCCAGGCCCACGGACGGCCTGTCCGTGGCCCCGGACTTTGCAATTTTCTGTTTTCTGTTTAATTCGACTTTTATTTTCATATAGGTTAACTAGGGTCCGTGGTCTCGGACAATAGGTCCGTGGCCACGGACGGAAACAAAATTTGACCTAATTCTGCCTCCGAAACCATAGTTTAGGTAATTTTAATTTCCACTTTAATTTTCTGTCAAAAAATGCTAAAAAACACAAAAAAAGAAGCGCGCACCTAGGTTAAAAAGCAACTTTGTAGAAAGCCGTAATTAAACCAAGTATAGGAAGAACGACCTAGGAGGGGTAATGAAAATAATTGAACCCAAATTAAGTCGAATATCGAGCCCCCGAACCCGAACTCTCCTTTCCTAATTTGATCTAGGTTAAAATTAGGTGGCGACTCATAATAGGTTCCAGTGAGCTAGCTTAGGTTTTTTAATAATTATTGATATATGACATAGTTATTAATCTTAGGCTATAAGTGGACCTAAAACCCGGTTAGATCCCAATCAACTTTAATCAACATAGGATAGGGTTTAAAATCGAGGCTCACACTAAGACACTTAACTAAGGGGCTAAATAGACTGGGGAAATAGAAACCAAGGTAAGGAACTAAACAGAAAGACAAACAGAACCAGATCAAATCTTAGTTTTATCAGTTTTGAATTAACCTCAGGTTTCAGTCTTTCGTGTTTTTGTATCATGAAACTTCAGAGGCTTTTATTTGGGATATTTTGAGCTGGCTTTAGTTGGAGACTGGCCTAGTACACTTAACTATCTGGTAAGTAAGTTGGGAAAACATTGGGAGTCAGATAAGTGCATAAACAGAAAAGAAACAGAAGAGAAACTTATCTATCATGTTTTTTGTATTATAGTTGAGTCAGTCATGTGCAATTAGAACAGAAGCTGTATGAGTGTTGTATTGGGATGAAGAGGAACTTAAAACCTTGTTAACTCATGTAACTAAGTGGGGGTAACACGTTGGGAGGTAATTAATGCAACAACAAAAAAAAAGACAGAAGTATAGGATATCCGAAGTGGTGTTTCAGTTTTAGTGATGTTGTTCTCTGTATAACTGTCACAGTAGATATGGGAGGTTGGTAGTGGTTGATGATCAATTTAAAACTTAGCTGATACACTTAAGTGAGTTTGTAAACAATTAGGATAGGATGGAAATCGAAATGATCAAAGTAGAAGGGAAAAATCAAGAGGAAATATATGGATTGTGGTTTCAGTTCCAGTAAATTGTAGTTTCTGTCTAACTGTTTTATAGAGGTGTATGAGCGTGATGCTGTCCTGTTAGTGAACCCAAAACCGTCCTAAGGTATCAATCTAGACTTATGGAACATCTTGGGAAGTTTAGGCACCCTTAGATACATTAAAAAGTGTGATAATATAAGGTTATGTACAAGAACCTTGTTTCAGTTTTGAAACACATAAGCCTCAGTATAAAGGAGTTCTAGAAATAATCGAGGAGTGTTATTGTGTAAATAATGAGCTTAAAGCATAGCTATTTAGCCGAGGAAAGAATACACTTTAGGTAAGTTTAAATCCATCTTAGAAAAACTTGTTACAAACTACCACTTTGAATGCTCTAAAACGTTCGCTAGAGGAAAGGACTTAGTTAACGTGCAAGTTGACAATGTGAATGTCCTAGGAGTAAGATAAACCTAGAATTAATACTTAGGAAGTTCTAAGGGTTAATATAAACTAAGCACTTAACAACACACCTAGGGAATAACACTCGATATAAAGTGTCATCACATGAAATCATGAACTGACACGTTATTTTTAATCAACATTAGGGTCGTAACGAACGCCAACCGGGAACCCGTGTGTGAGATGACGCTTGCTTCTAAATAAGGTATGGATATGTGTGGTGCATATGTTGCCGTGTTACACGGCTTGTTTGCTGTGTGCCTTGTGTGAAAATGACCATAAGATTAAAGCATGAAATTGGATTGCTTGCTTATCTTGCTTATATGATTGCTATATCATTGTTGCATATTATTTGCGCGCACACAGTAGTTTAGTCCCTTCTCGTTTATGGAACTGGAGATGAAACACGACGAACTACGCAAACAAAACAAAACAACTATACAAGAAGAAAACTCCTCTTAAACTATAGAGGACTTCCAATGACACCCACTATGGTGTCGAACTTATAATGATAATTAAAAGTAGAATACCTATTGGTGGAACACATCCTGAAGTCTAGAGATGACCCCGCCTTCTCGACGCATGACGCCAGGAATGGAGGATTAGCTATGGAGAAGACATTCCCCAACCTGTGGCGATAAGAGAATTCACAAATAACCCTTAAGGAATCAAGGAAAGATTGGCACCTACATGACATGGTGACGGGAACTAAACTATATCCCTTGACCAGGTGCAAGGAAAGAGAATGAAAATACACACTATGGGAATAAGGAAAGAGAATTAAAATACACATTATGGAAACAAGGAAAGAAAATGAAAATACACATTATGGAAACAAGGAAAGAGAATGAAAATACACATTATGGAAACAAGGAAAAGAAGTGAAAACACACAACGCTCGAATGGTCCCACTGTGAGGATCGTCATCTCTTATATTCTCTGGCACATTCTATTTTGTATATGTGTTTGACGTGCTTGTTGCTATCTCTGTGCTCAGCATATTGTGAATGTTATATTGATATCACATGTTGTGTGTTACTGCTTTACTATAGCATGTAAATTGGACTTAATAATTATTCGACCAAGTAGTCGTGTAGCCCAACAACATACGGACTACACATAATCATACTCAACATAGTTTTGCTAAGTCCTTTATTTTTACAGGTGGTCATTTGGAATGTGACGGAGCGTAGGTGGGATGACTACCATAGGGGTAGTCCAACTGGGCAAGACTTTTAAGTAGGGTGTTAAATGTATGGTTTGTTACCATGAAGAACTTAACCTGGGATGTACTTATTCAGATTGTATGTTTAATGTAATAACTATGTTGTAGACACTCGGTACTTGAGCTTGTATTTAGAATGGTATTTTATGTTGTATATGAGTTTTGGTTGAGGGATGTTTCCAGTCATGCAGACCGTAACTTGGTGTTGGTAGAGTGGTCATGTCAACCACGTGGGTGGTTGGCGCCTGTAGCACCCGGATGGAGTTTATACCGCTGCAAAGTTAACCTATGGTATCGTTAGGCGCTTCTTTTAATCTATGTATGTTTTATTTGGGGGTGTTACAGTGAGTCAGTTCCCTGGAATGGAACTGGTACAATTCTCTAAAACAATAAATTAAAACATAGTTCTTCAAATAAGACAGTAACATGAAAACAAACTCTTAAAAGTAAAACAGAGAAAAGGCACTTCCAATAATCAAGTTATAGAGAAAAGAGAACAAGGCAAAGATAGAGACATAGAACTTTAAAACCAAGTCAAGCACTTAAGAAGTCACACCATATAGTTAGTAAGCATCCATTGTCGATGTTAGAACCAATTCTGGTTAAGAAGAGAAACACTTAAGTAGTCACAAAGGACTAGGAATGACATGAATATCCGTAACCCGCGGTAGACAGTTTATGTCTCCACCATTTCAGAAGGTTGATTCCCATAGGTAAACATACTCAAGAGTGGAATAAAACCAATTGGGAGAGATGGCCCCCACCGCCATTCAGTTGTCACAAGGATGAGGTAAACAGACCTCTACTGTCAGTTGTCACAAGGACGAGGTAAACAGACCTCCGCTGTCAGTTGTCCAGATGGACGAGGTATAGCAGACCTCCACTGCCACCGACCCGTTCTCGGTCATCGGCGAAAAGTGTGTGCACCACTTAATCGTAATAATTCATACTCAATACCAAGATTGACATTTCCCATATTCCCACTAGAGTATTAACTGTACAAGTGCAATACCAAAACACTCAGTCCTACAGAGCGCAGAGGCGTAAACCCTCAGCAATTAATATCCAATAGAAAGAATCCATTCCCAATAAGGCTGATCAAACTCGACTCATGGATGAAACAATATGCATTGTCCAAAGGAAGAATTTACCAATTACCGGATATTTTCATATATTCCCAGTTACCCCACTAGATCATTAACTGCACAAGAGCAATACCAAAACACTCAGTCCTACAGAGTGTAGAAGCGTAAACCGTAGGCAGTTAATATCTAGTGAAACAACTAGATAGGAGGAACCAATCACCATGTAAGTTTCACTTTCAAGGCTCAGTGTAACACCCCAACTCAATCCAATTGTGGTCTCGCAACTTAACATTATATATATACACATGTCACAGCGGAATTCTTTACAATCCAGGACCTTGCCACGGTCTGACTACAGAATATACCGAACATTAGTCTAATAACCTTAACCATTTACATAACCTTCTTACAATCCACTCACAACCTATACATCTTACTAACTCGAATTGCCATACGAGTGTACATGCACAACTCGTAGGCCACACTGATCCCTTAACAGCTGTATCCTCTTTACTCTTGCGACAGCCGCCTCCTGATGTTCACCTGTGTAGTAAAAAGAAGCCCCGTGGGGGTCAGCACGAATGCTGGTACGATCCTCTCATGGCCCCCAAGCTAACGTGGCTACGACGACTAATTGTCGATAGCATGGAGGTTGATTAGATGCACAACATAATAGAAAGTGCAGTAAACAACAACTCAGATATGAACAATCAAAGTTCACACACAATGAACGACTTAAATGCGTTCCTTAATTAGAGAGTTAGTTATTTAACTCTTTAAGTAATGTTCCCTCTTAAACTTAGTCCATCCTTATCTCACCTCAATCTTAGTCTTATCTTAATCTTAGAAACAACCATCCTTTAAAGAGGAGGATGTAGCTTATCTTAATCTTAATATTACAAACCATCCTTTAAAAAGGAATGGTTGCAACTTATCTTAACCTCACCTTAATCTTAATCTTAATAACACAAATCATCCTTTAAAAGGGAATGATTGTAACTTGACTTAATCTTATCTTAATCTTACTCTTAATAATACAAATCATCCTTTAAAGAGGAATGATTGTAACTTAACTTAATCTTATCTTAATCTTACTCTTAATAATACAAATCATCCTTTAAAGAGGAATGATTGTAACTTAACTTAATCTTATCTTAATCTTACTCTTAATAATACAAATCATCCTTTAAAGAGGAATGATTGTAACTTAACTTAATCTTACCTTAATCTTAATCTTAATCTCAATATACAAATCTTTCCTGGAAGGGATTGGCCGTATCTAAATCGAACCTGGGATTTAGGTGATCCCACCGCACCATCTTAACGCCACCTACTCTGGACGGGAGTCCAGCGTAGCTGAGCCGGCAACCGGCCCTAGGCACAAGTCCGAAGACAAGTCCTTAATCGGAAGTCGAATCTGCTATAGATACCGACTCCCTTTCCTTAGCATGCATGACCGGAGATCGGTCCCGGGTTTCCTCACTCAAGTTCCAGTTAGTAGTTAACTCAAGACCATGTTTATTGGTTAACCTCTTTCGGTTCATATCGTCCCTCATTAGGGGGCGTTCCTTAGACTCACTTAATTCCTTACTAAGCATTGGTTAGTAAGTTCTCACGGTATGTTGCGTTAGTTTTCAAACATCACAAACAATACAATAATATATATATATGTTCCGGTTGCATGCTTTATCTTGTTTAGTGAGCACACAAAACAAATAGCACACAAGCCGAGGGACACCTCGTTAGCAAGCAGGTCACAAGAAGAAACAACTGTACCGTTCACCGTCGACGGTTCGGCCGCTTACTCTCTTCCGGAGTTCAAACTCCCAAGTCCTAAAACATTCATTCAGTTTTAGGTTATTAACCACTTAACTTAATATGACTTACTTACTTGTTTAACTTACTTAATTCCTTAATGATTCCAACCTAACACTTCTTAAGTCTTACAACTTAATCTTACAACTTAACCTTACACTTTTAAGTTTATACTTAACTTAACTTAATCCCTTAAGTTTAGGGTCCTAATCATTACCACCCTACCAAAGGTATTCCTCATTACCCATTACCATTCTTAGAATTCAAAATTTCTTTTTTTTTTTAAGTGTTAAGGGTCGACCGACCCACCGACCGACCCAACCCCTGGGTCGGTCCATTACAGAAACTCTTCCGTCTCTTGAAACCCATCCGACCGACCCAAAGCTAGACCGACCGACCCAAACCCTCTGGGTCGGTCCCTTACCGAACCCATTTCCTACTTAAACCTTGCCCGACCGACCCACCGACCGACCCATCCTTATGGGTCGGTCTATTGCCGAAACATTTCTGCTGGGTTAACAAGGTCCGACCGACCCAGAACTGGGTCGGACCCTGGGTCGGTCCTCTACAGACCATCCTCTTAAATTGCCTCTTTCAATTCCAAACTTTTCCACAAGTGTCCTAATAGGTCCAACACTATCTTGGCACCTTAAATCCACCTTAGAACCTCCACCAAACTCATTAAACCATTCACCAAAATCCACCTTAGTCATTATGCATTTTCCTTGTAATAATGCTACACTTGTAATGCTTCCTCTAGGTTTCTAGGTGGTGGTTCATACTTAATGTAACCACTATGCCAAATGTTTCCCTCATCACATAACATCCTCTCCCAAGCATCTTTCACCATCTAAAACTCTTTTATGCATTTACTTAAAGTTCCTTCATAGCTTAAGCTTCCACCCACCAACTCCTTATTTCCTTCCTAGTTGTTTACCAACATTTACTTAAGTCCTAATTACTCAATTACATTCTCTTGATTCCTAAATCCTTAAAAGTAATGCCCAAGTCATTATAACTCGTTATAACACTTTATCTCACCCCTTTTTCATCAAGACACCTCTAATACTCCCTAGTACTCCCTTAGTCATTAATTTCCCTTAGAACATATCTAAATCACCTTAAGCATTACACCTTCTCTTACACTTATGCACAAGTCTTACATTCCTCATCTCATGATTTTGGTGGTTCAAAACACTCACCATTCCTCCAATTCCTCCTAGACATCTCTAGGTCATTCTAAACCTCAAGAACTCCTTAGTTAACTAATCTCCACTCAAATTCCTCATAATGATTCCTAGTAAATCCTAGGTCATTTTAGTTCACCACCATCGCCTAAACACTTATTTTCTACTCAAATTTTGCCATAGCACCTCTAGCATTATAGCATGCCCAAACACATTATTTTTCCTCATTTAACCATCTCACACACCTCAAGTTCTTTCTCATCATATCTCATCACTAAACCAACTCATTCACAACAAACTCAATATATTGCAATAATCTTAAATTGCATAGCACTAAGGCTCTTAAATGACATGGCTCTTAGGCCCTTAAATGACTTAAACTTAAACACTGAATTTCCCACATATATAAGCTTTCAACCTGCAAATACATCATCAATCTCATAGTAGTTATAATGCTCTTAAAATCCACCTTAAACTTATATGCTAACTCATTCTCATTAGCTCCTTAATCACAAGTTCATAAGTTGTTTAAGTTCTTTTCCTTAGGTTATAAACCCAATACACAATGTAAGCTCTAAGCCACATTGGTATTTATCTAAAACTCATTCCTTAATCTTAAACCACCATTAGGTAAGCATTTTACCTTGTTTTCTCAAGCTTATCTTAATCTCCTCCTTAGGCCTTCTTCTTGCATAGATCTCAGCCACCACTTAAATTCCCCTTGCCAATGTTCTAATCAATATTCAAGGACTCATATGAGTACTAAACAATGCACTAACCTCAAGGAATAAAAACCTAGGTTAGAAATGTGTTCTAAGGCATAAAAGTGGATGATTACCTTTGAAGTCTCAATGTAGACTTTGGCATTGAATGAAATAGGACATCCACTAGTCCTTGGTGAATAAATCAAGCTAGAACAAGGCATAAAAACAAGGCCCCATGAGTAGAAATTTTCGGCCATGTAGAAGAAATGGTGGAAACTTGATTTTTCTTACATATTTTACCTTAAGAGAATGGAGAAGCTAATGAGCTCTTCAAACTTGATTTTCCCCCATCAATGGAGTTTTCTCATGGCACCAAAATGGAGCTTTGAAAGATTTGAAAAGATAGAAAGATAGGTCTTGGCCTAACTAAGAATAATATGTGTTTAGTTTTGATTTGGAGCTAAAATGAACATTTGGTGAGCATTTGGAGATGGAGGCACCATGGATGGAGCTCTCACGGTTTTGGAGCAAAAGAAGAGAAGAAGAAATCGTGTGAAGAAGAGGAATGAAGAGAGAGAAGAAGAAAATGTAGCTTATAAGGAATTTTGCTTTATAAAAGCAAATAGTAACTTTTCTCACTTTACTCTTCTTTCCTTTCTCATTTGATGACTCATGTGGTGACTCCCCACATAAAAAACCGGCCACCCTCTTAATATAAGGCTAACATGGTCTTTGTTGACCAATTAATTGACTTATATTGATTAAAACTTAAACTAGTCACTAAATAGTTACTATCACTAATCAAGGCACATAATCGGGAAATTTTTGATTTCCCATTGATTTAGACCTCCTAATGTGATACTAATTAGTACACATATTGATTAAAGAGTAATGATGGACATTTAGCCACTCAAAAACTCAATTCTAAGACATTTCTCAAAAATGTGCTTTAAGACTTCTTAAAGCACATTTTGTGTTTTAACTTGTTTCAAGCTTGGTTTCTTTGCTAATGATTTAAAATGACCATTAGAATTACTAAGGTCTTACAATGATATTTGGGTACTCACCCAAGTCTCCAAGCTTAGAGCACGTTTTGCCCTGATTGCCTTTAAGGCACTTTCTTGTGTTTTCCTTGGTTTAAATTGTCTACCAATCTTCTAAGGCATATTTTAGCCCTACTACATCATGATTGATGTTTACTTAACATACTTAGGTTTGGGGTTTTCAATCTACCCCCCTTAAAAGAACTTTGTCCCCAAAGTTCCCATGCATCTTTTCTTCTTAGAATGCATGTCTTACCTCATTCCTTAGATCATATAGATCATACTTATGTATACTTAATCTCATTGGATCATTGGATCCACCATGTTCTTATACCTAAATATCACACAACATGCTTAAGCATGTGCAGCATTCAAAATTCCTTTTGTTCCTTTTGATGATTAAAACATTCACATAATTTCCAACGTATTCTCCCATGTCACCGGTCCGTAGACAATGGCTCATTCGTCCTCGTCACCATGGGCCAGAATACAAAACACGCTGCTCTCCCCATGTCACCGGTCCGAAGACAAAGGCTCGTGCGTCCTCGACTTCATGGGCGAGACTCAGTAAAAAGGTAATCCTTTTTACGAGGTCATGTGAGGAATAATTCCTCTAATTAAAAATACAAGCAACTCCAATTTCATTTTTATCCCGAGGTCTCTATCCTTAGTGTGATTTAATTGTGACCACTGGTAGGGAGTTTCAGGAATCATCCAACCCTGATGTGATCAGCATCAGTGTCGAACTATCCTTCCACTCCAATTTGTGTTCGGTTTCCCTTGATCCCTAGAAAATCAAGTTCCACCTCCCACGTCATTTTCAAACATCAAAATCAATCCAATTTTCTATCTTTTTAGTTCTTCTAATCATAATCAATACATCTCCAAAGTGTGGACTCAGTCCATCAAACATTCCCAATTCATCTCTTAGTAATTACCTCAAGACTTAAATTCCTACTAAATTCTATATCAGTCTCATACCAGCTTCCACTGTCTCATACCACATAGCATTACTATACCCTAACTCATGCTCATATCCAATAATATCTCATAGTGTTATCTTATTCTTATCTCCCACATAGTCTCATATTGACTCATACCTCATATATTCCTTATTCCTTAAGTCTCCTTAATCCTCTTCCTTAATTCTCTTAACTTGTACTCACACCGGAGTTAACAAGATAGATACTTAATATGTATGGTATTCACATCTTCTGTGTGTAATAACCATGATTTATCTCAGAATGTTTATGTAAAACATATTCTCAAATTTTTTTTTTGTGCTATGCACACCGTAGTTTATGTACTCAGTACACAAACATACGCTAAGCGGTTTTCGCTCTACCCCCCTTAAAATGGATTACGCCCACGTAATCAGCGTTACATCATCTTTGAACATAAGTTCAAGATGTCTAATTCTCACCAAGCATTCTAGCTTCCACGTCATCTATCTTACTTATAATTCGATCAGGAATGACTTAGTCTCTGTATCGAGGATTCTTAACGGTACTTATACCGTATTCTTAACTTAGTTTGGTCTAATCTCAAAAGTAATGGTCTGCTAGCTTCCGCTGCGTGACTCTGATAATCTTAGGCTTAACTGCTTTTCTAATCGTTCATAGTATTGTATATCCTTCTGCCTCCTTACAATTTAGGAATATTGGTCTCTCCATGGACACGTGTTATCTTTATATATACACGGCCTTAATGAGTTGTAACTCATCTATCCATTCTCCTTGAAGATCTTACGCTCATACTCTTAGTATTTTCTCGAATGTCTAAATTGTTCTCCCCAACTGACCTTTGGTCTGAGGATGATTCTTAATCTCAAACTACTGTTTAGTGCTTATTGCACTTTACAGTCTAATCTTACTCATCTTTAGACATGTCCTATGTCTATACTTAACAATCCGTGCTTCTCGCACTTCATAGTCCTTAATTATCTATTCTCTGGTTCCTCCGTGTTGCTGGTTCAACTGAACTCTTCTCTTCGACTGTTTGTGGTAGTAGCTGCTCTTGTCTGATCTTGCGTCGTTGTCGGTGGTACGGAGTCGACTACTTCCCGTGTTCCTTACACCACTCGTTCACATGCATGGGGTACCCTACTGGTACATTACTACTTACCCAACTAACTCATAAATGAGCGTGTCAGGCCTGCAAGCCCCTGCGGGGTGCAGTCGTCCCATGTCTCGTTTTAGTAAACTCATAGTGTGCGTTACACGTTTAGCTATTGCTAATTATGAAGTATTCTGTTGTCGATCTCCTCTTCATCGTTCCATAATAACATTTATTGTTCTTCTTGAAGTTAATCAAGGGAAATCCATTATCGTGTTCTCGGGTATGGTATGCTCTAGCTCCTTCCTGTATTCCGTATTGATTCGGTCACTTAATATCTGAGGTCTCTTTCCATAGAGCCTCTTATCTTCTTTCTCATATTCCTTCTATTAGGAAAGCACTTCCAGTTCCTTAAGGAATGGGTAGTGTGCTTCCTGCGAAATTTTACCTAACCAGGTCCAGACTACTGGCATCAGCGCTCAGTTCGTCTACCATCTTATTTCCTTACTTATGCTGGTCTTAACTCATAAATCTAATTGCCTCAGTGTCAATATTTGACGGCTCATACCTAACGGTCGCTTTACCGCGCACCATGACTTAATCCACTTATCTAACTATTGTACTCACGACCACTACTACCGTGGTAGTTGGCCCTTACCATGCTGCCCATTGATGGTGCAACCTCTTACTCACTTATTCTAATGTCTTACCTTATACTCAATCCCTTCTTGGTGTAAACACACTGGGAGTTCTTTCATTCCGGTATTGGCGGTTGTTGTACTGTGTTGTAAAATAGTTGACTCTTGATATGAAGATGTTGTGCTCCAATCTCAGATTCGTAAGTAGGCTAATTTCTTTCGCTTTCTTTCATCCTTAGTGATGTTATTTACCATGTAACTGGTTACTGAAGAAGTTATCCACTGAATCACAAGCTCTTCTGAGCATTGATTAATTGACGTGCCACAATGTGCAGTCACGATGTTTATCTCTGACCATTACTAATTCTTACATCCTGGGTGTTGGATATGGGGTCTATCTGTGCGACCTTCCTTATTACTCAAGTGTATCTGGTATGTTCTAAGGTGATCTCAAAGTTCATAGTTTCCATTTTCTAAATAAAGTGTATTTTATCTCTAATATGTGAAAGCCCTTTTGAGGGGTTCATTCCCACTCATGGCCTCACAACAAGGAGAGGTATCCCCACCCTAAAAGGCATGGTTTGTTCTCCGCTCCTGTCCTTAGCATTAACTCAATATTCTCATTGGTACCCTTTCTTGGTAATATATTCCCAATCTAAGTTATAGGTTTGGTAACCGTTCATATCTACAAATTGTAGCCCCTTCGTGGCTTAAACAAGCTCCCTTATAACTTACTGCGCCTCGGGCTCTGATGTGGTTAACATCCTTGGCTCGTAGGCTCTTAATGCTTAATGTCTTAGTTCATTATTTGTACTCTTACTCATCTGCAGGTCTTCCTTATGAGATTCTGGTTCTTGAACCTTATCCACCGTTAGGTTACATACTAAATGTAGTATCGGGTTTCATGGTAAGTTGCTGCATCCTGCTTCCTGCTATGGAAGTTATTCCGGTGATCTGAGGTTACTTAATGTCTTTGACAATGCTGTCATTTTACTAGACTTATGCTTTTCAATAGTCAAGGTTAGGTTCGTATTAGGCGTTCGCCTCAAGGTGTCCAAGTTGGATATCATCCCGTCATCTTATACTCCCATCTCAACGCTTCGTTCAACTTCCGTTGACTACGCCACCCGTTGATGACTAATCATACTTGGGTGTTAATGAGTTAGACGAACAGTACTAGCTGTCATCCATCAGTTTGTTCGGCTCGACTATGCCCGCTCTGTGGGGATAGTCCTCTGAGCTTTCCTTTTCCAGGGTTGTACGACTTTAATTCTTAGTAGGTTATAGCTTATGTTTATTTCTTTTATCCTTGATTTCCGGGTTTTCCAACATCTTCATTGAAGAATGTTGTTATTGGTGTCCTTAATGGTCACTCTGAGAGTCTTATCCCGTTTTCGTTGTAAGTCGATGCTTCAACAGTCTCAATAGTATCTTATAATACATCCCTTGTATATCATTGCTTATATAGTGTTTTCGCTCGCGATACCGAGCAATCTCTTAGGTTTTCCCCCTTGAAGTTTGAGATTGGTGTTCTTACCGTACTGTCGGTTGTTGTTGTAGTGGGTTATACCGTTGCTAGTATTTATATGGTTTAGTATTTCATCTAAGCTCAGCTCCCTGCTGGCTGATGTGTCTGTTCATCTTATCATGGTCAGGACGTCAGGCCCTTCCAAGGTCTTATTTTTCCATTCCCATGGTTTTACAATCCGGTTTTAATAAGTACTACAACCGTGGCGTTCCCTTATTTCGCCTTGATGGCTTTTCGCGTGGCTTAACCGTGGTAGCACTTGCCATAGCAAGTGCGCCATGCAGGATGGGTCATTGATACAAGGTGCATTGGAAGTAAAACTTCCTTCTAATTTCCATGTAATTGGTAGTCCTCGGGACTCCTTCGATAATCTCTTATTTTGGTTAACCGTCCATCCGGAAGTTTCCTTGTAGTTTGACAGTACTGTCATCTACCAGGGCGTTCCTCTTTCTGAGGGGACCCCTTAATATTTTCTTATGTCCTATTCCTCGCTCCTGTCTCCACACATTTTGTTGTGGTTACTCAGTAATGATTTTCCTTTAGGCACTACATCGTAGTCCTATCTCGGCATACAATTTATATGTGTTTCCACCGTTGTCCGCGTTATGTCTGGCAGGTTTGTAACCTTTTTCATTGTATGGGGTTTGGAGTTCCCGGTTATTAACTGGACTTTCCAGTAATCTCAATCCTCATGCTCTGTATTATCATATTGTTATGCTCCTTCGGACCACTGTCCGGTACTCATGTCGTTTCTCTTTTTCCTTTTTATTGCACCCGTAGTGCTTTCCTTATCATTGGTATGGCGGGTTATTTCGACTGCGTAGCATGTCGACCCATGTTGCCGGTAATTACCGTTCTTTTACTGGTAAGGTTCCATTGGTAGCGCCTGTTTCGCCGATGCGCTCCATTAAAAATCTCCCAATTCTCCTTAACTGTTGTACAACAAGTTGTTTCTCGTATTGCTTACTGTTAGCTAACTGCCAGATCGGGTTTCCCGAGTAAGAGAAGGCTTTCTTCTCTCTGGCGTTTGTTCCACATATTTAGGGTTAGGGATGCGGAGGGCGGGCCTAGGTACTATGGATATCCGGTAAACACCGGGAAGTCCTGGCTAACGCACCTCACACTCTATCTCTTAACCCTTAACCCATAACTCAATCTCAGCCTCAATATCCTCCTAAGTTCGGTATTTCTTGTCTTCAGAGCGTAACTACGCTCTGATACCACTTTTTGTAACACCCCAACTCAATCCAATTGTGGTCTCGCAACTTAACATTATATATATACACATGTCACAGCGGAATTCTTTACAATCCAGGACCTTGCCACGGTCTGACTACAGAATATACCGAACATTAGTCTAATAACCTTAACCATTTACATAACCTTCTTACAATCCACTCACAACCTATACATCTTACTAACTCGAATTGCCATACGAGTGTACATGCACAACTCGTAGGCCACACTGATCCCTTAACAGCTGTATCCTCTTCTTACTCTTGCGACAGCCGCCTCCTGATGTTCACCTGTGTAGTAAAAAGAAGCCCCCGAGGGGGTCAGCACGAATGCTGGTACGATCCTCTCATGGCCCCCAAGCTAACATGGCTACGACGACTAATTGTCGATAGCATGGAGGTTGATTAGATGCACAACATAATAGAAAGTGCAGTAAACAACAACTCAGATATGAACAATCAAAGTTCACACACAATGAACGACTTAAATGCGTTCCCTTAATTAGAGAGTTAGTTATTTAACTCTTTAAGTAATGTTCCCTCTTAAACTTAGTCCATCCTTATCTCACCTCAATCTAGTCTTATCTTAATCTTAGAAACAACCATCCTTTAAAGAGGAGTGGATGTAGCTTATCTTAATCTTAATATTACAAACCATCCTTTAAAAAGGAATGGTTGCAACTTATCTTAACCTCACCTTAATCTTAATCTTAATAACACAAATCATCCTTTAAAAGGGAATGATTGTAACTTGACTTAATCTTATCTTAATCTTACTCTTAATAATACAAATCATCCTTTAAAGAGGAATGATTGTAACTTAACTTAATCTTATCTTAATCTTACTCTTAATAATACAAATCATCCTTTAAAGAGGAATGATTGTAACTTAACTTAATCTTATCTTAATCTTACTCTTAATAATACAAATCATCCTTTAAAGAGGAATGATTGTAACTTAACTTAATCTTACCTTAATCTTAATCTTAATCTCAATATACAAACCTTTCCTGGAAGGGATTGGCCGTATCTAAATCGAACCTGGGATTTAGGTGATCCCACCGCACCATCTTAACGCCACCTACTCTGGACGGGAGTCCAGCGTAGCTGAGCCGGCAACCGGCCCTAGGCACAAGTCCGAAGACAAGTCCTTAATCGGAAGTCGAATCTGCTATAGATACCGACTCCCTTTCCTTAGCATGCATGACCGGAGATCGGTCCCGGGTTTCCTCACTCAAGTTCCAGTTAGTAGTTAACTCAAGACCATGTTTATTGGTTAACCTCTTTCGGTTCATATCGTCCCTCATTAGGGGGCGTTCCTTAGACTCACTTAATTCCTTACTAAGCATTGGTTAGTAAGTTCTCACGGTATGTTGCGTTAGTTTTCAAACATCACACAACAATACAATATATATATATATATATGTTCCGGTTGCATGCTTTATCTTGTTTAGTGAGCACACAAAACAAATAGCACACAAGCCGAGGGACACCTCGTTAGCAAGCAGGTCACAAGAAGAAACAACTGTACCGTTCACCGTCGACGGTTCGGCCGCTTACTCTCTTCCGGAGTTCAAACTCCCAAGTCCTAAAACATTCATTCAGTTTTAGGTTATTAACCACTTAACTTAATATGACTTACTTAACTTGTTTAACTTACTTAATTCCTTAATGATTCCAACCTAACACTTCTTAAGTCTTACAACTTAATCTTACAACTTAACCTTACACTTTTAAGTTTATACTTAACTTAACTTAATCCCTTAAGTTCTTAGGGTCCTAATCATTACCACCCTACCAAAGGTATTCCTCATTACCCATTACCATTCTTAGAATTCAAAATTTCTTTTTTTTTTTAAGTGTTAAGGGTCGACCGACCCACCGACCGACCCAACCCCTGGGTCGGTCCATTACAGAAACTCTTCCGTCTCTTGAAACCCATCCGACCGACCCAAAGCTAGACCGACCGACCCAAACCCTCTGGGTCGGTCCCTTACCGAACCCATTTTCCTACTTAAACCTTGCCCGACCGACCCACCGACTGACCCATCCTTATGGGTCGGTCTATTGCCGAAACATTTCTGCTGGGTTAACAAGGTCCGACCGACCCAGAACTGGGTCGGACCCTGGGTCGGTCCTCTACAGACCATCCTCTTAAATTGCCTCTTTCAATTCCAAACTTTTCCACAAGTGTCCTAATAGGTCCAACACTATCTTGGCACCTTAAATCCACCTTAGAACCTCCACCAAACTCATTAAACCATTCACCAAAATCCACCTTAGTCATTATGCATTTTCCTTGTAATAATGCTACACTTGTAATGCTTTCCTCTAGGTTTCTAGATGGTGGTTCATACTTAATGTAACCACTATGCCAAATGTTTCCCTCATCACTATAACATCCTCTCCCAAGCATCTTTCACCATCTAAAACTCTTTTATGCATTTACTTAAAGTTCCTTCATAAGCTTAAGCTTCCACCCACCAACTCCTTATTTCCTTCCTAGTTGTTTACCAACATTTACTTAAGTCCTAATTACTCAATTACATTCTCTTGATTCCTAAATCCTTAAAAGTAATGCCCAAGTCATTATAACTCGTTATAACACTTTATCTCACCCCTTTTTCATCAAGACACCTCTAATACTCCCTAGTACTCCCTTAGTCATTAATTTCCCTTAGAACATATCTAAATCACCTTAAGCATTACACCTTCTCCTTACACTTATGCACAAGTCTTACATTCCTCATCTCATGATTTTGGTGTGTTCAAAACACTCACCATTCCTCCAATTCCTCCTAGACATCTCTAGGTCATTCTAAACCTCAAGAACTCCTTAGTTAACTAATCTCCACTCAAATTCCTCATAATGATTCCTAGTAAATCCTAGGTCATTTTAGTTCACCACCATCGCCTAAACACTTATTTTCTACTCAAATTTTGCCATAGCACCTCTAGCATTATAGCATGCCCAAACACATTATTTTTCCTCATTTAACCATCTCACACACCTCAAGTTCTTTCTCATCATATCTCATCACTAAACCAACTCATTCACAACAAACTCAATATATTGCAATAATCTTAAATTGCATAGCACTAAGGCTCTTAAATGACATGGCTCTTAGGCCCTTAAATGACTTAAACTTAAACACTGAATTTCCCACATATATAAGCTTTCAACCTGCAAATACACTCATCAATCTCATAGTAGTTATAATGCTCTTAAAATCCACCTTAAACTTATATTGCTAACTCATTCTCATTAGCTCCTTAATCACAAGTTCATAAGCTTGTTTAAGTTCTTTTTCCTTAGGTTATATAACCCAATACACAATGTAAGCTCTAAGCCACATTGGTATTTATCTAAAACTCATTCCTTAATCTTAAACCACCATTAGGTAAGCATTTTACCTTGTTTTCTCAAGCTTATCTTAATCTCCTCCTTAGGCCTTCTTCTTGCATAGATCTCAGCCACCACTTAAATTCCCCTTGCCAATGTTCTAATCAATATTCAAGGACTCATATGAGTACTAAACAATGCACTAACCTCAAGGAATAAAAACCTAGGTTAGAAATGTGTTCTAAGGCATAAAAGTGGATGATTACCTTTGAAGTCTCAATGTAGACTTTGGCATTGAATGAAATAGGACATCCACTAGTCCTTGGTGAATAAATCAAGCTAGAACAAGGCATAAAAACAAGGCCCCATGAGTAGAAATTTTCGGCCATGTAGAAGAAATGGTGGAAACTTGATTTTTCTTACATATTCTTTACCTTAAGAGAATGGAGAAGCTAATGAGCTCTTCAAACTTGATTTTCCCCCATCAATGGAGTTTTCTCATGGCACCAAAATGGAGCTTTGAAAGATTTGAAAAGATAGAAAGATAGGTCTTGGCCTAACTAAGAATAATATGTGTTTAGTTTTTGATTTGGAGCTAAAATGAACATTTGGTGAGCATTTGGAGATGGAGGCACCATGGATGGAGCTCTCACGGTTTTGGAGCAAAAGAAGAGAAGGAAATCGTGTGAAGAAGAGGAATGAAGAGAGAGAAGAAGAAAATGTAGCTTATAAGGATATTTTGCTTTATAAAAGCAAATAGTAACTTTTCTCACTTTACTCTTCTTTTCCTTTCTCATTTGATGACTCATGTGGTGACTCCCCACATAAAAACCGGCCACCCTCTTAATATAAGGCTAACATGGTCTTTGTTGACCAATTAATTGACTTATATTGATTAAAACTTAAACTAGTCACTAAATAGTTACTATTCACTAATCAAGGCACATAATCGGGAAATTTTGATTTCCCATTGATTTAGACCTCCTAATGTGATACTAATTAGTACACATATTGATTAAAGAGTAATGATGGACATTTAGCCACTCAAAACTCAATTCTAAGACAATTTCTCAAAAATGTGCTTTAAGACTTCTTAAAGCACATTTTGTGTTTTAACTTGTTTTCAAGCTTGGTTTTCTTTGCTAATTGATTTAAAATGACCATTAGAATATTACTAAGGTCTTACAATGATATTTGGGTACTCACCCAAGTCTCTCCAAGCTTAGAGCACGTTTTTGCCCTGATTGCCTTTAAGGCACTTTCTTGTGTTTTCCTTGGTTTAAATTGTCTACCAATCTTTCTAAGGCATATTTTAGCCCTACTACATCATGATTTGATGTTTACTTAACATACTTAGGTTTGGGGTATTTCACTCAGTTAGTCACAACAGGCAGAGTTAGTCACACAAGCAGTTCCCATTTGAAATCCATTCAAGATCAGTTGGTGTTTTCCAAAACATTCCATAAAGTCCGTCAGCAAAAGTATCGAGTACGAGAAATCATACCTGGATAACGCTGAAGCAGTTCTAGTCAACTTGTGCAAACAATGAACAGTACTCTGAAGATTATTAAATGTAGTCTATCATCAATCACTTGTAGCCTATGTTAAGCTTAAATAAACTCCTCACTCTTATTTCTTAGTCACAATTAAATGTTACGTATAACCTTCGACTTATCTTAGAATGTCAATAATAACTCTTAAGCTCAATACCCTTACTCGTAATTTAGAATAATGTCGTATCATGACCCATGATAGGTTTGTCTTAGAATACTATATTATTATCTCACAATGTAACGATTATTCATTCGTATCAACATCTACTAGCTAACCTATTATGATTAACTCTTCCCCTAAACTTAATTAAGATCTACAACCTGTATATTAGAATCATAGTGTTGTAGATGCATTTCATTATAACTTAATTGATCTTAGAATCCAGACACAACTACTAGACTCAATTATTTTATCTTTACTTTAGAATGACTAAATATTATAACCATTTAATAATCTTGTCTTAAGATGTTCAATTACTTTTCATCCTGAAACAACTATATTTTAATTAACTCAAACCCTTCCAACTCTTATACTTAGTATTCGCAAAGTATATTATTCGCTTAATTAGTACCTATATAATGAGGTGTTTTAAGATAACCCTTTTTATGTAATACTTATATGAGGGAAATAAAATAGGAACTTATATTAAATCAAGGAATTTAACTAATATACATTTTTATTTATTATATAATATGGAAGTTAATATACTTAATTGAGGTTAAGGAAAATACTTTATTTTAAACCATATATCGGATGTTGATATGTGTAAAAGTTAATAGAGATAATTAAATACAATAAAACTACATAAATAATGTTTTGAATAAATCCTAGTATAAATATATACATTATACATAACTAAAGAAATAGAATACCTTATGGAAAATATAATATGGAGGAATTAATAAATCAAACTAAACCTCTACATATTACTAATGAAAGAATGTTATTTGAGGTGGTATTAAATTGGGGTTATGAAATTGAGTCTTGAGTTACCTTTGAATTTCTAGGATTTAAGTAAATCATAATTAAATACATATATAATATTATTTGTCAATGACAAGAATGTAAATTTGTAATTGGGTTGAGTAATACATAAGTTAAGACTTAGGAAAAATTTGTAATTTGATTACATAAAATGTTACACAAATAGATCCTAATATATAATTAATAATAAAATAAATGAAATAGTTTTGCATCTAAATGTGAAGTGGATTAATAAGGCTAGATTTAATCATTTCATAATGTTTATAATAGTGAGTAATAACTTATTGTTTTAAGGTAAAATCATTAAAAGGGTTAAGATATAAAACTATGTTAAATATGACTAGGGAGTTAGTCTAAATAATAATCCTTGAGTTCTTAGAATTGGTTGAGCCATACAAAATACATTTATAACATTAATTACCAAAATGAGGAATGAGAGTTCATAAATAGGGGATCTATTTATTAGTTGGAACTTATAAGAGGTTTGTAAATAGGAATTAGGTACTTAAAACCTTTGAACCTTTAATTAGATGAAACTAAGTTACGTAAGAGATTATATTGGTTTACCTTATGACACTAAAAATATTAAAATGTCATTTGAATATAAGGTATGAGGATTTTTCAGAATAGATGATCTTATTAGATAATTGACAATTTCTCTTATGAATGCGAATTTACTTCTTAGTTAAATTTTCACCTTATGTTAAGATATAATACTTATCCTAAAACATAATAAGGGGAATTAATTTATTAAGTTATTCCTTTGAAAACTTTGGTTTTGTAAACAATATAAAATGTATTTAGGACATAAGTTTATTAAAATTTAGTACAAAAGGATTATACATAGTCTATAGAGAGAATGTGTGTAAAAATTAAATATTTAGGAAATTAAAATGTAAGTAAGGATACATAAAAGGGGGTTGCTATTCGCAGTACAAAATTACTAATCACCGCAGTACAAAATTTTTTTAATTCATATTGACGTTGTACACATGTAATGATGTGTCACTGTGTTTTTTTTCAAAAATGATATCTGAAAGTAAATTTACCGAAGTAGTTTGTAGTTGATTAGTAGCGAATTTTACTAGTTACTTTTTTGTTGTAATCAATACAGGAGCCTTTTTTTTGTAAAAAAAAGTGTTGGATTACATTTGTATGTGTTTATATTAATAATTTGACTTAAAATTAATTTGTACTGTGAATAGAAAAATACGTTACTATTTGCAGTACAGGTTTTTTTTTCACCAAACTTAGTTGAATAAGTTGGAATGTTGTGGGGAGACATTTTTTCCTGAAACAAATGAGAATTGAATGACCAATAGGTTAAAGAAAAACTAAGTTACAACAACTAGGTTAAAGAAAAACTAATTTACAACAACTAGGTTAAAGAAAAACTAAGTTACAACAACTAGGTTAAAGAAAAACTAAGTTACAACAACTAGGTTAAAGAAAAACTAAGTTACAACAACTAGGTTAAAGAAAAATTAAGTTACAACAAAAAAGTTAAAGAAAAACTAAGTTACAACAACAAAGTTACAGAAAAACTAAGTTATAACAAGTTAAACATAATTGATAGTATCAATCATCATTACTACCAAACTGACTCATCACTCTCGCCTTCATATGAATTGGAGACTGACTCCATTGAAAAATCATTGTTGTCTTCATATGAATCTAGGAGTGATTCTGCTTCCCACAAGATTGAACTATCATAAACCCCCACCCAGTCATTACTTCCAGTAGATTCTTCTTGGTTGTGGATTTCCTGGTTGTGGAGTGATTCATTCTCCACCATTGAAATATCACTATCTTCTGTATCAGAAATGGATATGGTATTAGAAATGTTTTCAGAATTTGACTGGTTGTGGAGTGATTCATTCTCCACCATTGAAACATTACTCTCTTCTGTATGAGAAATGGATATGATATTAGAAATGCTTTCAGAATTTGACTGGTTGTGGAGTGATTCATTCTCCACCATTGACACATCACTCTCTTCTGTATCAGAAAGGAATTCATGCTCCCATATGATATTAGAAGTGTTTTCGGATTCTGATGAGTGACTCATGATAATGTGAATGGGTTATGAATTTGAAGGAGTTGGTGGTGTGGAAATATGAATTGTAAAGAATCAGTAGCAACTCTACTCCTTTTAAAGAGAAAGCACAAGCTCCAGATTTTTGCTTCAAACATTGTGCTTGTGTCTGATAGTGACTCTGTCCTTAAAGTTGATGCTGAAGCTAATAATGAATGTGTCCTTACATGTATTCCCCATAAATTTTGTGAAATGTCATTTCGTACCTTGTATAGTCTTACATGCTGGTTGTGTGTGATCATGTCTAATATTGACTGTGTCTTTACATGTAGTGCTGAAGCTAAATAGCCATGTAAGAGGTACATACTTGTATTCCCCATAAAAGTGAAATGTCATTTCGTACCTTGTATAGTCTTACATGGTGGTTGTGTGATCATGTCTAATATTGACTGTGTCTTTACATGTAGTGCTGAAGCTAAATAGCCATGTAAGAAGGTACATACTTGTATTCCCCATAAAATTGAAATGTCATTTCGTACCTTGTATAGTCCTATAAGGAATATTATGGGTTGGCATACTAGAATGCAGTAGCTGTGTAATAATGTACATGCATGTCATCCCTTTTAAATTAAGACACTAAGTGAGCTCACTCTTGTCAAATTAAGACACTAAGTGAGCTCACTCGTGTCAAACTAAGACACTAAGTGAGCTCACTCGTGTCAAATTAAGACACTACGTGAGCTCACTCGTGTCAGATTAAGACACTAATTGGCTCATATAGCGTTCTTCGGTTTCATATAGCGTTCTTCGGTTTCATATAGCGTTCTTCGGTTTCATATAGCGTTCTTCGGTTTCATATAGCGTTCTTCGGTTTCATATAGCGTTTTTTGGTAGATGTTTGGACGTGGAATAAACGTGTTGTTATACTTTTCTGGATTTATAATCATTGGTAGATGTTTGGACGTGGAGTTTTTACATTTTGATATATTTCAGTTATTGTGACATAAACATTACATTCTAACCGCTTCATAGAGTTGCCAATTCCTATATTTCATCCTTCACATGTGACTGAACTCAGGCGCATGCTGTATGATGTCTCTGAATTGCTTGAAGTTGAAGGCTAGTAAGGTTGATAATTGTATCTGTTTCTTTATGATGCACTTGTATAAATTACGTTTACCTTTTAATAATGTAGAAGGCCTCTAATGTGATAGTTAAAGAGAACAAGAACAATTATGTAGCAGTCTCCTTGGAGCTTAGAATGCCTGGAAGGATGAAAAAACAAGGCAGTGAGTGGAGTTTTCTGAAAAAGGATGGTGATTTTAATCTCGTTGCTGATACTTTTATCCTTATCCTAACAAACTAGATATCAAAAATGTTCAAAAAGCTTCCAAAGGAAACAAGAAAGAAGTTTGAAAAGAAAGGGTACTTCCCCTAAGATGGATACATCAGCAAATACTTGCCTGTTCCACCAAACTGCTTATCCATTCCAGATGTATCTGATGGAATAAGTGTCATGTCCTCGGTAAGTTATGGTGCTACTCTTTCTGCCATGCCCTTTGTTACCTTTTTTTTCCCAATGTTTTCATTCTTGTTTTCTAACTTATCTGCAGGATGTGTCTTCAGCAATGCTTAAGAAGGTACTAAGGAAGATCGAGGAAATAATGAGTTCACGATCAGATGAGCCTAACTTCCAAGCTCATGAAGATGAAGTCAATGCTTTACAGGTGGCTGTAGCTCAGTATCTTCAAGTGCGAGGCATTGGACAGAGAATTAACATTTAGGAGAATGAAGAGCAAAAGTAACGGTGCATTTCTAGAAAAGTTTTGACATAGTCTCTCATGTTTTTCTTCTCTTCCCCGGTTCTAAGAACCTCCACAAAATGAACCAGAAGGTGATGACCAGCAATTTCAGCAATACGGTAACAATCACTAAGTCCACTAGAAAATAACTACATTCATACTGTATCTTAAACAACAAAACATAAAAATCCCAAACTATGCCCCTCCATACTGCTGATAGTACGAATCCCATATAGTCAAGGTACTAAGAACCTCTTCTAACCCCTGTTCAGTTTGCCTTTGTTCCTCGTGCGGCATCTGCTCACGGTAGTAACTCCAGTCCCAGCTATGATTCCCAGGTAATAATGGCCTAGCAGCCTCAGTTGCCTCATGCATGAGCTGTAACATAATATTACAAAGTTAGTCTAACATTCATAAAATGCTATAATCAACTGAAATTATACAAAGGAAGAGATCAGCTTACTAAGGCGAGATCCGGCCGATGAACGAAGGTGTTTTCGTATATGTCAGGATTCATGATCTTCGGATGGGTGTGTTTGACGTACAAATCCAGATAATCTCCGTCACATGCATGTACGGCCGCCCGTGTCTTAGTGAACCTCAGTAGGTCCACACTCACGTGTGGTGTCCCACACACTATACATGGTGGGGTACACACATCTACAGGGCTTTCCTTTTCTCCCTCTTTTTTCGGATCTATAGTTCGGTCTAATAGGGGGAGGTGGGATACACTGAACATACCCGAATTGGCGAAGACAACGCTCTGGCATATATGGCTCATTCACGGTCATGTACTGCAAGGTACCCATGTACTAAGAGCGGCCCCCGTTCTCATTCACCTTCTCGCGACCGTAGGGCAACCAATCAATCTACATTGGATCATAGGGAAATGTAAGAATCAATAATAAACAATAATGTAAATAATACAAATTGAAATTGTTGTACCACTTACATTTCTTGCTGTCAGAGCATCTATATGCTTGAGGTAGTTCTCCAGTGAATTTTTATTTTTCTGCTGGGAGGTGGACCTGACCCATCTCATAGCCCACGGTCTATCATCCCCATCACGCCAGTCAGCACTAACTGCTGGTCTAAGAGTGGGGAAGTACGCATATATCCAGCACTACATAAATTTGAAAAAGAAATTATGCCAATTATTAATGTGAATTCATGAAAATTTATTACACATTGTTGTACATAAAAACACTTACCTCGAGAAGGGTCAAAGAGCCAGCAATGCTATTACAGTCAGCACGAGATGCTATCCCCAACTGGCGATACAACCATGCAAGAGTACCTACTCCCCATGCGAACCTCTTTAGCTTCGTATTTTTACCCATGGGAGTAACTAACCAGAACGGTAGAGGACTTATGCGTGAATGGCCCTTATTAGAAAAGATGGTAGTGGCGAGAGCATAGTAGAGCCAACTGCATGCGTGCTTCATAGGTACCCTCTGGCCGGTCGAACACCACTCTATAAGTGGACATATCTGAACAGCACCAGTATGCCACATGGTTTTCATCATCAGGTCAACATCCTCCTCAAAATCTAACAACTTAGCCATCGCCTCCTTAAGCTTACTGTTTGTCGGACTCCCCAGAATCGGATGACCAACGATAGGGATCCTCAGTATCTGCCACACATCATGAAGTGTGATCGTCATCTCTCCAAAAGGCATGTGGAAAGAATTGGTGTCCGGCTGCCACCTCTCCACAAAGGGCGAGATCAAAGACATGTTGTTGAAACCCCATGTGACATCTAGCAGATGCTCCAATGCTGAGTACTTAATCATATTTCTTGCCCTTTTGCAAGTAACCCCGCTAAACGGCCAGTTCGTGATTATAGGGTTTCGGGGTTTAATACCCAAAACACCCCGGTCCTAGACAATTAACACAAATTTTACACACACATGAAGAAATAGTTAAATCTACTTGCCAAACTGAAAAATAAGATAGTATATACCTTAGTCATTGACCAAAGGTCAATGGCGACATGCCCACCAAAGCTGGTGATGACACTAGTCAGCAGTGGACCACCGGGTACTGGCACTTCAGTAAGCCTCCAGAAAGGGGGAATAACGGGCTCCATAGCGAGAGCAGCTTCCTCATCAGTCGCGCTCTCCTGATCAGGGTCATCCTCATCTAGGCCCTCATCCTCAGATGTCTCATCAGCCTCATCCTCCTCATATATGTTCATGTCAACAGGTGCTGCAGCATCCGGAGGGGTCCGGGGGTTATGATAGCTACACCCAGCAGAAGTCTGTGCCTCTGCATGCTCCACACGGTGGTCATGATAGCTACCACCAGCCCCACATAAGTCTGTGCCTCCACATGCCCCTCATGGTGGCTACTATGACCCTCTATATTGTAACTGGAGCTATGGAGCTGGGCCAGATCAGCAGATGACCAATCACCTGTAGAGGATGAAGGTTCAGGCATCCTTCTCCTAGGTATGTGTGCGACTGGGTCGGGATCATGGAATGACTGCGTGGATGGGTCCATGATGGGCTGCTGCTGTGGGTGATATGACGAGTGACGAGGCGGCTCAGCATGACCCTGCTGTGGCTGGAAAGAAGAGTGTCGTGCAGGCTCAGCATGACCCTGCTGTGGCTGGAAAGATGAGTGCCGTGGAGGATCAACTGCGGCAGCCCGCTCACGACGGAACGAAGCAGTCATTGGCTGCTCCACATTCCTGACCTTTTTTTTTTTGCTGTAGACGTTCTTCCCAATATTCTTTATCTTATCCATCACTGCACAAGTTGAAGCAACCCAGTCAAGATTAGTTATACAAGTAAGTTCATAAACATAATTATATCATTATAAACAATTTCATCCAGAAACAATTCAGCCCTATACATAACTAACCATTTAGTTTTAAAAAATTGCATTTTAGCCCCTTTTTACTTATCATTTTGTACCTATAAGCCCCTTTAACTCATTCTAATGCTTTAGCTTTGTTCTAAACACATTGTAAACTTAAAATACAGTAAATAAAACAGTAGGCATTCGGATTTAATTGTTACAACACCAAAACAATACTCTTTAACCCCAAAATTTCATAAACTTGTTATTTAAGTGCTTAAACCTTATTTTAACTTAATCGAACTTATAATATAAGTTCATAAACACAAATATGTCATTCTAAACCATGTCATACATAAACAATTCTGCCCTATACATAACTATCCCTTTAGTTTTCAAAAATTACATTTTAGCCCCTTTGTACTTATCATTTTGCACCTAAAAGCCCTTTAACTCATTCTAATGCTTTAACTTTGTTGTAAACACATTATAAACTTAACATACACTAAATAAAAGTAGCCATTCAGCCTTAATTATTACAACACCAAAACAATACTATTTAACCCCAAAATTTCATAAACTTGTCATTTAAGTGCTCTATCCTTATTAACTTACTCAAACTTATAATATAAGTTCATAAACTTAAATATGTCATTAAAAAGAATTTCACACAGAAACAATTCGCCCCTATACATAACTATCCCTTTAGTTTTCAAAAATTACATTTTAGCCCCTTTGTACTTATCATTTTGCACCTAAAAGCCCTTTAACACGTTCTAATGCTTTAACTTTGTTGTAAACACATTATAAACTTAAAATACACTAAATAAAAAAGTATCCATTCAGCCTTAATTGTTACAAAACCAAAACAATACCATTTAACCCTAACATAAGTAGTTAACTAACTCTTTACTTTCAAGGATTAGTTTAGAGTTTTTACCTTTACAAAGATGGACTTTCAACACTTGTTTCCCTTGTTTTTCTTGGCGGTTTCAAGGGGTTCTCAAGCTCCAATTTCCTGCCATAATACAAGTAAACAGATAGTTAATATTAGAACTATACAATGACTACATCATTTATGCTTTATAATTATTCTACAATTGTAACTCTTGACTTTAATTGTCATTCTTTTAATATTTGAGTGGTTTTATGTACTTGCTAAATTTTATATGTCAGGATTTATAATTAGTTTAATAAATAAATTAAAAAAAAATAGCTCGTGTCTGCATCTGGGGCGAGTTTGTAGCCCGCACCTCCGCCGCAATGGTTAATGTCGTCTTCGCGTGTCATCCTCCGGGGCGAGTCGCGGCTTCATCCAGCGGGGTTGTCTACTCGTGTCTACTGGCGAGGCAAGGTGAGATGCTTCATCTTTGCAGCAAAGGCGAGCAGCTCTGTCTCGTGTCCATCCTTGAGGCGAGTCAAGCCGAGGCGCCCCAGCTGTAGAGGCGAGCAGTGTCCAGTCGCCGCAGCAGGAAGGGTGAGCAAGGTCAGGTCGCCCCAATGGGTGAGGCGACTGTAGTAATGGAGTTTGAAAGGTGTTTTCCAGATTTTTTTTTGTAGATCTAGTCTAATTGAATCTGTTTTTCTAAATTCTAACAACATATTTGAAATCACCACATCAAGATCTATAACTTGCAAAAAAAAATTTGAAAAACTCACCGGAAAAATTTTCCAGCGGTGGTCTGGCGGTGGTCCGGCGGCGGTCCGGTGGTGGTCCAGCGGCAGCTCCGGCGATCAGGAAGAGAGGATTCCGGCGAGGTAGTATGGAGGAGAGATAGTGTGTGGGTGAGAAATGAAGGTACGAGACACATCCCGTTTATATATAACGTGCTTGTTTTGGAGCGTTTTTGCAAAAAATGCTCGTTTTGACTCGTTTTCAACATATTAACGTCGTTTCGTAGTAAATACAGGAAACCATCAATATCGTAACATAAAATAACAATTACAACGTCCAAACGCAACAAAAACGGGTTTAACGGTTTTTACTACAACGAGAACGTTTTTTACAGTTCACGGTGATGAAATAATTTTTTTGAAAAACAAAATTTACGACACGAAGTCACTACCTATGTACAACGTCAATATGAATTAAAAAAATTTTGTACTGCGGTGATTAGTAATTTTGTACTGCGAATAGCAACCCAGTATATATATATATAATTTTTACTTCACTTAAAAGTTTATACCCAAAATATTTATAAACATACTGTTACTAAATGTTAGTTTAATCTTTTCATATTTTCCCAACCTAAAAATTTTACTAAATAATTATACTTTAATTTTTGTTAAATTAAAAACCATATATTATAAGTTATTCTTATGAGAAATTCATAAACACAATTTTTAAACCCATTTTGTAACACCCCATCCAACAACAAACACATAACTACATTCTGCAGCGGAAAATACACTACTTCACATTACTTAACTCGGTGGTGTTACACGCCGTTAACCACCCACATGGCTAACAAGGCTATTAAATAAACATTGTACCGGTCTGATGGACTAGATTCCCGAGCGACTACACATTACTGAACCTCCATTAACAATAGAAACAACATACACCTTCCAACTGTACCGAGTATTCACAAACTGATGCCGATAACAATTTCGGTCTTACTACACCTACTGTATATATACAACTTAACTGATTACCCATGTACAACGACTACCCCGTCCTACTCTCGAACGGCTGCCTGCTCCTTGTACCTGAAATAGGAAAAAAGATAAAGGGTGGCCCCCAAGGGGCTCAGCACCTTTGCTGGTATGGTAATCCCGCAGCCCACATGCTACCGGGCCACGCACAACTAATTGTCGTCTTAGCATGCAGTTGATTATATTTAAATCATGCATGCAACTGTAAACACACAACACGTAACAACTCGCCTCAATGGGCTCAACAATCGGATAGTACATCCTTATTTGCTAAGTCACTCATGGTATTCATTATCCCTAGAGTGTTTCTCCTCTAATGGAGCTACTTCCTTAATAGACGACACTTACCCGTTATTCGGGTTATCCTTAAACGCCTCCTATCACAAAACTGGGATTCACATCCATGATCCACATACTCCACATTACAGTATATAACATGCATCCCATAACAACACTTTCACGTTTCAACGTGCACATAATAACATCGCAATAGAAATTTCATTACAACAACATCACATAACATAACGGGAACGGTCCTCTTAGGAACCGACCCAAACATTGTTAATTCACTGGTGAGCCTAGAGAATGATGTCACCCTCATAATAAGCTCGTTATACAACAACAACAACACTCATTACCGTCCTAATAGTCGGACGAGTAACTTAAGTTAAGATGGTTCGGGTTTGGAGGCCCGAACACACCACACAAACACATGTTCCCCCTAAACCGATCTTAAGTCAGAATAGCCAAGCTTTGGAATAAGCTACTGGGAGATCATAACCCGTGAGGGAAACAACCATAACAGAGAGCAGGGTAAGGCTAAGAAGGATACCCACTCCCAAACAACGCGCGACCGGCCAAACCGGATTCCTCACCACTGTTAGTACATACTTACTTTAGAATATTAGTTAGAACCCCACTATTGAGTCTATCATATCTACACCCATACAGTATTACAACTGGGTTAAACACACAAGGGAGATCCCTACATTCACATACACATATCACACAATTAACACACGCATAGCCGTGGTTAGAACGTCCCATGGTTCGGGTCGTTTAATCCGAATACCAAACTCTCATGTGATCCTAGACTCAGTTAACTAAGGTTAACACTTCCGAGGTTAAATGGTATCGGAGTTGAACACGCCACATAAATGAATTACTATAAACTCATTACATGTTTTATCTTACAACGTGGCAAACATACAAAAGAACACATTGGCATACAAACCGGTGTAATCCGGTAGGACACAGGTTGCAAGAAAACCATACCTGTCACCGGAGTCCACTTTACCATGTCCACTTATGTTCCTCGAGCAATTCTCGAACAACTGATAACATTACATGTACTTTTATTAATATCGGGGTAACATGTTTGTTTAAAGTCTAATGCTTATAACTTTTCCCCGTTAACTTAGTTACATAAGTTCACTTTTTAACTTGTTTTACTTTTACATTTTAGTACAACCTTTCCCCCACTAAATTGTCATTATAACTCACTTAACATGTCCTTAACATTCTTATAACATCATTACTTAGTAATCACCATTTTTAGGCAACTTTTCCCACCTTAAAACAAAGTTTTTGGTCTATACAGTGGCCTGTCCGAACTTGTGTCCGGACTTCCCAAGTTCGGACACAAGTCGAGACTCAAAACTAAAAACAGACGCCTGTCCGAACTTGTGTCCGGACTTCGGAAGTTCGGACATGGGTCGAGGAAAATTAAATGAAGAAGCAGGTACGTCCGAACTTGTGTCCGGACTTCCCAAGGTCGGACACAAGTCGAGACTCTGAAAATTTTTACGCAACAGGCCTGTCCGAACGTCCATGTCCGGATGGATGTTCGGACAAGGCAAAACACTCATTTTCTAAGCCTTTAAGCACTTAACCAATTTCACCAAACTTCTCCTAAGGCCTCATAATGTTTCCTAACATCATTTGGCACATCAAACACACCTTTAGCCATGTGCTAAACTCTTTAAATCACTCACCAAAACCATCTTATCATTCACAAATTTCTTACAAAATTCCTAGCACTTGGGATGTTTTCTCCTTAAGATTTCTAAGTGGTATTTCACCAATAATGACCACTATACCAAGGTGTTTCCTCTACACCTTAACATCATCTCTCAAACATCTTTTCTCAATAACTAAATCTCCTTTTTGACATCTTACCTAAACATCATTCCTTCCTTGTACATCAACATTCCTAAACCTTAAACAAACTTCTCCATGACTTTAATACATTCTCAAAAACACACATTGAATTCCTAGAACTTCCAAGATAATACCTAAATCCTTGTATCACTCTAAATCACCTTAGCACATGTTTTCTTCCCTAGTAAAACACTTGTTCACCTTTAACACTTCCTAGTTCACCAAAACTTATTTAAAGCACTTAGAACTTCTTACACATTTTTCCAAATCTTGCCATAGCTTCTTTTGTATATACTCACATCCAAACACTTAGGTTTTTACCTTATTTCATTCAAGAACACCCTAAATCCATCAAGAGTATTCTCATACACATAACTTCACCCAATTTACACTGCATCACAATATAGTGCATAAACTTAATTGTTTGGCACTTAGGCCCTTAAATAACATGGCTCTTAGGCCCTTAAATTGCATAAACCTTAAACACTGAATTTCCACATAGTATATTGCCTTTAACCTGCAAATACACTCAACATCACATATGTCCCTTAATAGTTTCCTTGAGAGCATTTTCTAGGTCATTTACTTTGGCTCCTTAGGTATTTTATTAAGCAAATCATCTCATTTTCCTAAGGCATTTAAACTACATTGAGATAGTTTGTTTACCTCGTTTTCCTCACAAACTTCTTTCTTGTTTCCTTGTAAAACCTGTTGGATGTTTGGTTGTTTGTCAACTTCTAAACAATGTACACATAATAGAATGAGTATTCAAGCATTATGTTTCATCTCATTGTAAACCCTAGGCACATATATTGTCTTAATACATTAAGGTAATTGTTTTACCTTGGAATTGGAAGAGAGCTTGAATAAGTATCAAAAGAGGACTCCTCCTAGCCCTTGGAAGATTCAAATGAAGCTAAAACAAAGCAAGGTAATTACACCTTTAGTGGTGATTTTCGGTCAACATGAAAACATGGAGGAAACATGGATTTTCTTTGAGTTTCCTTACCTTGAAGCAAAGGAGAACAATAATATGTAAAAAGGTGAGCTCAAGCTCCATCAATGGTGAATCTCCTTGGCACCGAAATGAGGCTTTTGAAGATTTGAAAAGATAGAAGTGTAGAGCTTGCTCCAACTAGAAGAATGGTGGTCTTGAAATTGAATTTGGACCATGGAGCTAGGAGTTACAAGTGAAAGAAGATTGAGAATTGTATATGGCTGTAGCAAACCGTAGAAGAGAGCATGAAGGGAGGAAGGAGACGTGTGAAATGGAAGGAAATGAAAGAATGAAGATGAGTTCTACTTTTGGAAGATATTTATGTTAAAGTAAATAGTTCTTTTGTTTTATTACTTTCCTTAGTTATTTGATTGGCCAAGTGTGGTAAGTCACACATGGGGAAACCGGCCCCTTAATGTTTTAGGCCTAGTCATGGTCTTTGTTGACCAATTAATTTACTTATATTGACTTATGTCATAAACTAGCATTTTTTTGTTACTATTCACTAAAACAAGGCACATAGATGTGAAATTTTTGATTTCCCATTGATATAGACTTCCAAATGTGTTACTATATAGTACACATGTTAATTAAAGAGTAATGATGGACATCTAGCCATTCAAAACTCATTTACAAGACAATTTTTCAAAAACGTGCTTTAAGACTCCTTAAAGCACATTTTGTGTTTTAACTTGTTTTCAAGCTTGGTTTTCTTTGGTAATTGATTTAATATGTTCATTAACATATTTATAAGGTATAGGTATGACCATTAGGTCTTATACAAATTTATCCCAAGCTTAGAGCACATTTTGCTCTTATTGACTTTAAGGTGTATTCTTGTGTTTTATTTGGTTTAACTGTCTACCAAAGTTTCCTAAGGACTTAATTAGCCTTATTAAATCATAATTGAATATTATTAAGTCTTGGTAGGCTCTTTGGGTCCTAACCAAGTTCTCTCCAAGCTTAGAGCATGTTTTTGCTCAAGCTGTGTCTTAGTGTTTTATTGCATTTTACTATGGTTTAAATTGTTCACTATTGTTTCTAAGGCACTTTTTAGCCTCTACATACCATAGTATAATATTTAAACCACATATCAAGGTTTGGGGTATTTCACATTTACACTTGTCTAAAATTTCCCAACTTTAATATATAGCAATTATGATATTTTAGACATATTATAAAATTTTTATTTCATAAAAATCTTTTAAAGTTATCTAAACAATTCCATAATAGTCAGAACTTACAAAAATTATAATTTACGTTTAAAAACTCAAAACCCATATTAATTTACATCAAAATAAACTAAATTTTATAAGGGATCTATGGTTAAAATTTCAAGTCAAAATACATTCGGGAAGGTCATTAAATAAATTCGACAAGTTAGGGTTTAATTCTGGAATTAATAGAACTCAAAACAACTTAATCTACCCACATTTTAATCTTGGCCGTTCGTTCCTATAACCTATGATCAGACGGCTCACGTTTGTCGAGTTCTTCAGCGAACTCAACCCAGAACCCGAGTACTAAATCGTCGATTTCCCTCAACTCATAGAGCCAAATTCGATGATTTTTGTTTCTATGGATTCGAAATTCAAAGATGAATCTAATGGTACCGAATTTGTGAGCTATATCGCAAGGCACCGGATAATCGATTCTGGGTAAATACGAGTAGGGTTTATACGGTTTGGGAATTCGAATTCCTTCCAATTCTCATCATACGATGCATTATATGTGAAATTGGTTGAGGGGTTTGTTCGAAAATGGCAAATAGAGTGACATTATCGGAGGAATTTAGTCCGAATCGTACTGGAATTGCGCCAACAAGGGAATTCGAGTCTCGTTTCCTGGAAAATTGCAACTTTTATGAGTAGTTGAAGGTCGGACATTGCTGAATCATAAGTTGCAGCACAGATCGAGTTAGGACAAGTTATTGAGCTTATTCGAAAGAGGAGATATAGATCTACAAATTGGTAGCAAGAACTTAATCTAATTCGCAATATATAGAAAGAAAGTCAGTCCTAAAGTTACGGGTTTACCTTGCGTTTTCTTATGATTTTATGTGATGATGAATCGGGAGCTTTGGATGCCTCGCTCTCCTAATTGGTTACGAATCAGCCTTTGTCATTAACATGAAAGTTGTAGAGGGACTAGAGATCTACCAAACGAGCTGTAGAATGTGGATTTTTGTTCACAAACGAAGAAGTTATGATCAAACGAAGTTTACCTGATTTGAGCAAAATCTGCAAATATGGGTTTCGGTTTCCCAGGGTGGGAACTTTGGATCGAACTTGCGGTCGATGTAGAATGATTTAGATGGTGTATGAGTAATGGTTGGAAAGAGGGATTTTAGGAGAAGAGAATGAAGAAAATGACACTGGAAAACTCTCAAAGACGAGTGAGATATCGGTGTTTAAAGTTAGGGCAAAAACACTGATGGATGTTAAGACACTTAGCGAATTTTATGCTAAGTACCGGCGCGCTGTGTGAGCTTGACACGTGGCAGTTTTCAAATTTTTGATTCTAAACTTCATTCTATCATAACTTCGGCTAGGATGATCCGTTTTTGACGTTCTTTTTATCGATCTTCATGGTTTTCCATAAAATATTTATTGGTACAGGTTTCATGGGCTGGTTTGACTATTCTCAAAAAGTCAATTCTAGCAAGGCTTAATAAGCTTTAAGGTTTCTAGGATTTAATAATGATTTTTATGATTCAAATCAATGGTCCAAGTATTTCTAAAATCTTTGTAACATATTTAGAGTGTCTAGAAATTTTTCCAAGATTTATTGACTTATAAATCTTGTTATTAAATTCATAATACCATATTAAATTAATTTAAATTGTATTATTATTTAGGATTCAATCAAAGAAATCCCCTAAATAATGTTTCAATAATACCATATAATTTGATGTTTAATATATTTAAGGGTTTTAATAAAAGAAATACCCTAAATTAATTTAGATTAATTTAGGGGTATTTCAGTAGATCCCCCTTAAAATAAACTTCGACCCGAAGTTTAGAATTAACTAATAGTTATTCACACCGCTTCGGGTGTGTTGGCCGGATTTCCAATAAACATGTAAACATTCCCATTTGCAATTTCCATACCAATCCTTTATTTCATACATTTCCATTTCCAAATTCCACGGGTTTTAATAAAAGAAATTGCCTAAATTAATTTAGATTAATTTAGGGGTATTTCAGTAGATCCCCCTTAAAAGAAACTTCATCCCGAAGTTTAAGATTATCTACCAACTACTCACACCCTTTCAGGTGTGCGGGTAAACTAAGCACCAAGTTATATTACCAGCTCTAAAATGCATATCAAACATCAAACCACTCAAGGATATTCATCCCATAACAATTCCAAACCATATTTTCCATTTCATCATTCTTCATCCTTAAATAAGGACCATTCCACCCAAGATCAACCATTAACCAAACCAAAATGCCTCATAATTAACATCCAGTTGATGCAAGATGTAAATGTCATGAACTACCACTCAGAATACATTATCCAACAAGGTTGTTTCAAAACCAAGCACAACAATATGCATGGACCACACTAGACTTCCAAACATTTAGGTTTTGTCTTCTTTAATTACTTGATGTTTATTCAAACACCACATACCAAGAATTCAGCACCTTACTATCAAGCTTTGTTGTAATTTTTATTGCACTATGATTTTATCTATAATTGGTATATATGTATCTTCTGATTGTTATGTGTCTGCATTTTCTTGATTATTATAAAATTTTATTTTATGATCCCTATCTATTGATTTTATGACTGGTACGAATGATATGTACATTATATGTTCATTTTATATTATATGGGTTTTTGTTGGGAGGTCCCCCCCCCTTAAAAATAGGGTACGACCCATACCCGTCTCGTAATAATGAAGTGAAATTTAAACTCATTTTTAAGGGCAAAACATTTTACATCTCCTATGGAGACTCCTTCTTCAAGGATGCAGTTCATTGTCTGCATATGTGTACACTTGTTCTAACCATCATCCAAAATTTAGTTGGTCACTCTTTTTAATATACTTTACTGGTTAATTGACTAGATAGTCAACATAGCATTTATTTCGATCATGGTCGTTTTATTAGACAGAACCTTTCAGGTTTAATTATCACTCCTCATTTAAGGTTTATTGTTTGTTACTACTAATTCTTTTATTGAAGGCATTAAGTGAAGTTTGCATTTTTACCTTTGGTTCATTATCTGATGCACAATATCACTCGTTGTTATTCTTGTTTGATTGTAATTAAATCTTTTCGTGTTCCCAACATGTTTTCCTAACTCACTTCGCCTCTGTTACAGTCATTAAGTATTTCCTTCATAAAAATTTACTTATCATATATTTATATAATTTCACCCAGGGCAGAGTTTTAGAAAGTTCTTATCAATTAAAATATAACTCCAAAATCTGATTTCTTTATCTTAAATTGCTTTTACAAGGTAGGAACTCTATGTAAAAATCTTTTTTTTTCAAATGAATTAGTCTAGTGAAACTCACTCTCTCTTGATAACTATTTGTCTTAAGGTTTGTTCTATGTAAGTATTCCTCTGATCATTAAATCTTAGTACTCTCTTAGATAATGGTGGCTTTTATTTAATATCACTCTTAATGTGACTTCTAAAATTTTATATATGTATAATGTTAAGCTTCTGAATAAACATGAGAATTCCTAATCTTTAAGTAAATTTATGTATAATGTTAACCAAATTTAACTCTCTTTCCTCCATATATTGGTATATTCTACTACCTCATCCAACATTCATATTGTTGTTATAGGGTTATTCCAGGCTTCTCATAAAGTTTATGAGCCAAAAGAAATCAACCTGAACCCAGGTTTCAACATCATTACTCATGTGTTTTCACTCCATATGTAAGTATTTTTCACCAAGGATTTAACTCGGTAAACCATTTACATGTATGAATTTAGTACTGGATCTTAATATATAAGTTTTGAATTGTTCATTGTGGCTAGTAATGAAATATGCCTAGCTCAAGATTTCATGATGGTAACGTCTTACCACCACTCCTCCTCAAGTTCAACACAATGCATCACTTCCATACAAGATTATATTCGGTTAGATGACAAGGCTTGTCTAGCCCTTAGACTTTCCAGAAGCGGGTGTGCACCCCCACTGCTTTCAGCCTAGGAGTTCGTCGCACCAGGCACTTCTCGTAGTGTGTTAGGTTTATGTATATTGTTTCATAGAGTTTTAGTGTGGTTTACAAATTCGGATGTATGTTATTAGTTCTTGTTAGCTTAGCAATCTTCTAGACTTAAGGTTTAACCTACACATTATCTTTAGGCAACAATTTGTACCAAGTAGTTCTTGAGATTTATTTTCAAACTTTAAAGGAATTAAAGTATTTATCACATAATATCAATACTTACTTAGCTATAAAGGAGTTGACGTATTTATCACATAATATCAATACTAACTTAGTTATTCTAAGCTCTACTTGTATATTATTTTCAACCAAAAGTATTCTTTAAAATTCTGGAAACATGTGTACAAGCTTTTAAAGAATTGCTTTCTTAGCCTTTCATTCTCCATAAGTTTGCTTTTGAAAAATAGCTCAATGTATGATTTACCCAACCCAAAGTCTTGTCATACCCAATAGATGAAGTTCCAAACTTATATTTTTACTGTAGTTTAATGTTCGAACGGTATATTAGCACACCATTCTCAACAGGCATTCATAAAAAGGAAAGTGTATAAGTGAATCATTTACAAATCCAAGAAGAGTTAGGAGTCGTGCCTTACTGGAATCCTCACTTCCCAATTCTACCCTAATTCCCAAGTTTTAAGTGCACCTATATTCTAAGTATTTCACTCGGCTTGTTTTCTAGGGTTTAGAGCGTAACTACGCTCTGATACCAATTTCTGTAACGCCCCTATTTAAAGTAAATACAGCGGAATAAAAATCTCTAATGGCAATTACAGATCATCGGGTTCCAAACACCCGGTACAAAACCTCACCAATTACTACTTACAAATGTTACACTCTAAACTCGAGAAAACAACTTAAACATAACTGAAAGTTAAATAGAATAACTCTCCACAATTCCTACTTCCTATCCCAATCACTCATACTCTTCGTGGCCACCTGTATAAACAATTTCGTACTTGCAAGATGAAACCAAGCAGCCCACCCCGGGAGGGGTGAGTCAGTTCCCTGAAATGGAACTGGTACAATTCTCTAAAACAATAAATTAAAACATAGTTCTTCAAATAAGACAGTAACATGAAAATAAACTCTTAAAAGTAAAACAGAGAAAAGGCACTTCCAACAATCAAGTTATAAAGAAAAGAGAACAAGGCAAAGATAGAGACAAAGAACTTTAAAACCTAGTCAACCCCTTAAGAAGTCACACTATATAGTTAGTAAGCATCCATTGTCGATGTTGGAACCAATTCTGGTTAAGAAGAGAAACACTTAAGTAGTCACAAAGGACTAGGAATGACATGAATATCCATAACCCGCGGTAGACAGTTTATGTCTCCACCATTTCAGAAGGTTGATTCCCATAGGCAAACATACTCAAGAGTGGAATAAAACCAATTGGGAGAGATGGCCCCCACCGCCAGTCAGTTGTCACAAGGACGAGGTAAACAGACCTCCGCTGTCAGTTGTCACAAGGACGAGGTAAACAGACCTCCGCTGTCAGTTGTCCAGATGGACGAGGTATAGCAGACCTCCGTTGCCATCGACCCGTTCTCGGTCATCGGCGAAAAGTGTGTGCACCACATAATAGCAATAATCCATACTCAATACCAAGATTGACATTTCCCATATTCCCACTAGACTATTAACTACACAAGTGCATTACAAAAACACTCAGTCCTACAGAGTGCAGAGGCGTAAACCCTCAGCAATTAATATCTAATAGAAAGAATCCATTCCCAATAAGGCTGATCAAACTCGACTCATGGATGAAAGATTACCCATAGTCCAAAGGAAGAATTTACCAATTACCAGATATTTTCCTATATTCCCAGTTACCCCACAAGATCATTAACTGCACAAGAGCAATACCAAAACACTCAGTCCTACAGAGTGCAGAAGCGTAAACCCTAGGCAGTTAATATCTAGTGAAACAACCAGATAGGAGGAACCAATAACCATGTAAGTTTCACTTTCAAGGCTCAACTAGTCACAACAGGCTGAGTTAGTCACACAAGCAGTTCCCTTTTGAAAACCATTCAAGATCAGTTGGTGTTTTCCAAAACATTCCATAAAGTCCGTCAGCAAAAGTATCGAGTATGAGAAATCGTACCTGGATAACGCTGAAGCAGTTCTAGTCATGTAACACCCATCTCCTTAAACACGTAATAATCTCTCACGTAGCAATAAATAAAACGTCTTATAACGGAAGAATTAACAACAATAACTATACTCACTCGGGTGTCACTGGCCATTACTCGCCCATGCGAGTAACGAAGCCAAACTATATCCAACAATCAACAAAAACAAATTGCTAACCGCTATGATAACGAGATAACTCCTATACATCATACTAAGTCCATAAACCATAAACGTCGACAAGTGAGCGTCTAACCAATCCCGAATATACATAACTGTACCATAATACAATTCCCAGTCTGACATCGTTATACAAATGAACTCCATGTGCGGTAACCAAAATAAACTCCAACTACCCTGTTCCCGCACTTCGGCTTCGGCGATAATCAACAACCTGCATAATGAGTGTAGTCTCAACGATAAACGCTGAGTATGCCGGGCCTGGACCCTAATGGTCACTTAGTCATTTTAACCATCTTATTATTAGATTGGTTCCATGCTTTACCATTTCACAGTTATAATCAATACTGTAATATACATGCATAATATGCATAATCATCCATCCAAACATTCATCTAATATCATAAACAACAATTGTATATCGAACATATCGAATAATAATACTAAATAAGCGCCGTAGCGAATGCCATCCTTAGTTAATTAATTTGGCCTTTAAGGCCCCATCCATCCAAACCATGTTATTTAAATACCAATTGGGCGTCATGTTAGGACAACCCGATAACCTCACCATGGACAGTAGTCCTCCCGTACACACAAAGGTGCTCATTTCGCCAGAGGTCCGGAGACCCCTGACTATTCTCTTTTGCCTCGTAAGGCGTCCATATAAAGGCCATAGCCATCTGACCCACGATCCAAATAGGACTCGTTGGGTATAAACCTGGAGTGGGACCCGATCGGGAACCCCTCAGTGATCATAAATGCGCAACCAGATAGTTCGTAAACTACGCTGGATTCCTCACCTCAACTCACACCATCTCTCTCTCATAATGTTTAAGATATGCTCTTAGTCTTATGGAGAATATAATTATTAATTAGCTGCCCAATGGGTCTCACGCATACCTAAAAGTAATCTAGGATATATTCATGTTCGAGATCCATGCTCTAGAGACCGACAATGTCGTGACTCGTTCCTAAGTGTTTTACTTAGGTTGCCATATACTTAATAATAATACTATGGTATTATATCAAGTAACCGTCATGTCATCACAATAACGTATATGTATGTTTATATAAGCCGATCTATAGTCGACGTAGTGTTAGTCCCGTAGGACGCTCGTTGTAACACCCCTACCGGTAATCATACCATTCACCTCCTAACCTGTCTCAATTACCAACCATAATGCAGCGGAATTCAATCTACAACCGGGGGTGGTACAATGCCGCTAGTCACCCACGTGACTAGCTAGGCCAAATCCAAACTCAAATACAACAACAATTACAATATCGGTCTGATGGGCCTTTACCGAGTACACTATACAAATCATACTTCCATTACTTAATCGAATCTAAACCAAATACAACTCCAACCCCATATTATACAATACAACTTCAAATTACGATCTATACCGAGTATCTACAATTCCCAAGTGTATCCATGACCTCTTTGGTCTTACATCCCACAATATACAAATACAATTGCTTTAATAACTACCCATATCAATAACAACCCCGTCCTACTCTCGAACGGTGTCCGGCTTAGCTGTCGGTCTCTTACAGTGATCATATTCACTTTGGGTACCTGCACACTAAAAACGTTCCCCCTAGGGGGTCAGCTTACGCTGAATATGACTTCCGCATACCCTGCGTACTAGCGAGGGTACGCCGACTAATTGGTCAAGAGCATGCGGTTCATTTTAGCACAACAGCATGCATACAACATACATTATATATGTACATTCACAATCAAGTTCAACATTGAACACAAGCACTATCACACACATCAAGGGTTGGTTCAATATGTTCTTTAATTAGACTTGAGGGTTTCTACTTCACCATGCCTTACTCAACTACTCATGTACTACCCACTCCCTTGGGTACTCTTACTCACAATCTCAACAAGGTCTACAACACTCAACTCAATTCCCCACTCAATTCAAATTCTTAAGTCCCACACGTCACAACTCAATTCTCAATACTCACATACTCGATTCCATACTCAATACTCAATACTCCAGTTCCCAAGTCAATTCTCAATACTCAAGATATATGTTAAGCCGATCTCACGACCTCCGGGCAGGGTCATGCACAAGACCCACCACCGGGATCAAATACAAATAGGACTATACAGTTAGCTCCTTAAATACTCAAATGTCCGGTTCACTACCGGACTACTCAAATTCCCAAAACCCAACTCTCGGAGTCAATTCACAATCTCAAGAATTAGCCTAGAAGTATCTCTCTCGATAGCATCTAACGGCATAAGGAATTCCTCAATGTCTAGTATTCCAAGATTTAAGGTTTCAACCAACTTATTGAATACTCTCATGTTCGGGACACTGCTCATGCTAGTCGGTTCCTCTCATTGGGGTTCGACTATATTTCTAAGGGGTTTGGTGATCCATTACCATTCATTACTTTACTCAAGGTTCGTATTTCGAACAACTTTCCAATCCTCTGGTTAGAGGTTACTCACATACTTCCACTAATATTTATCGTGTGGATTTAGTCATTTCGGTTCTCTAACCGTTATCAGGAGGTTGCTACTCCCGCATGTTCTCTCACGATTTAGTGCGTTCGTAGGTTGATGTTACCGTGTATCGGTTCAATAGACGTAGTGAGTTTCCACCATTTAATTAGTTTGCACTTGACTCCTTCTACGAGTCTCTACTCACACCAGACTCAACTATGAGTCGCACTACCAAACACAATCTCAATCAAGCAATTCATTCCCAATCCACATTTCATGAATTATACAAACTTTAATTAAAGGAACACAATCCATCCACAAACAACACAATACAAACACAAGAGAGTACATACAAACCGATTCGTGCATTTATCTTGTTAGGTGTTCACACAATCAAACAAGCACACAAATCGGGGTAACCAAGTTAGGATACAGAGCATGAGGAAATCATACCATTCACCGGGGTTTCTTTTACCGGGTCACCTCTTGTTCCTCGGTTCTCACTTCCGAATCACTAACCATATATCAAATGATTCCATTATTACTAAGGTTGTACAGTATGTAAAATTAGTACTCCCGTAGTTAACCCCGTTAACCCATTATTCTTGGTTTAGTTTATGTGCTCTTAAACCCACAACTTCCTCAATCACTTCCAACCTTTGTTAATACTACTTAGGACCTATAAAAGTCACCAAACAACTCCTACACATCATCTAAAACCAATACCATTCAAACCCCCATCTTAAAAACCCTTAAAAACACTTTCTGTGCAACTCTAGGGGGTGGTCCGGGACTTGGTCCCTACCTATAGTCCCGGACCAATGCATAACCAAACTCTCGGGTGGAATTCCTACACTGGTCCGGGACCTTGTCCCTTTCTCTAGTCCCGGACCAAGCATGTACTTCACTCTCAGCATGATTTTAATAGGTGGTCCGGGACCTTGTCCATCCCTCAAGTCCCGGACCAAGTACTGCAAGAACTCTCGGCCTAATATTAGGGGGTGGTCCGGGACTTTGTCCAAGGACCAAGTCCCGGACCCTGCTAAAACCTACAACATACATTATTTTTCAGCCCCTAATCAATCCATAAACCACCCTTAATCTTTCCACAAGTTTTATACACATTTTAACACCTCAAAACACTCCTTATAGCACCTCAAATCCTTGGTTAGATCCCTACTCCAATTCTTGTTCACTTTCTACAAAATTCCATTCTCACATTCTTGCCTTTTGCACAGTTGTGCATTTTCTACCTCTTCTTGATATTGTCTACCTCCCACCAATCTCACCAAACCACTTAATGACCATCCCAATCATTCCTAGACAAATGCACTCCTAAAAACCCAAGTTCATCCATTCCTTTCAAACCTTTACAACCTAGTTTTTCTCCAAACTCCATGGTACTAATTCACTAGTTTGCTATAGATTTTATACCTCCCTCTTTATAGCTCCCTAACATCATTCCAAGGTTATTACTCCACTCTTAACAACTCAATTGAACCCTAAGTTTCTCCCATTGCCAAAGTCACCTAAAGCACTCAATTTCTACCGAAATTTCGTCATAACCTCCCCATAAACTTACCACATCTCAATCCATCAATTCACACCCATTTGCATTTCCTAATCTAGCCACACCCTTACAAGGGTCCTACCAGCACATAATATATCCTCAAAATTATCCAAACAACAATATAACTCCGCAATCTCAAATAATGCCACAATTTAAACACAATTTCAACTCACTTGGCTTATGAGCCCTTAATTCATAATTAAATTCACCAATCCTCTCAAAATCAACTAACACATTCTCCCACATAGATTTAAATTCATAGTTTGGGTTCATTAATTAAATTTAACCCATCCCAATTCCTAAAGCAATTAAAACAAAGTTTAAGGTAGATTTCTTACCTTAATTCACAACTTTCTCTTTGATTCTCCTCTTGTTCCTCCTCTTTTCAAAATTGGTCAAGTGGGGATGGAGTTGCCAAACTTCACCCCAACATTCAAGAAAACAAAAATATGCTCAATTAATTATCTAAACCCTTAGGAAATCTTAATTCAACCAAAAGGGCTTAGTACACAAAGTTAGAGTTTACCTTTGGAGATTTTTGAGAGGGGTTCTCACCCTTGAATCATGAAGGGTATTAATCCACCATTGGAGGGTTGAAATGGAGCTCAAAATCAAGAAGAAAACAAGGCATTACAAAGGGGTAAAATCGGTCAACAAAGGAGGGAGAACCAAAATGAGTTTTTCAATGAAATTTTTACCTTAGGAGAGAGAGGGGACTCCAAGCTACAAGATGATATGCTTTTCTCTTCAAATGGGGAAAACCCATGGAGGTCAACTTCATCCTTTTGGAATTTCGAAAAGAGAGAATGATAGAGGAGGATGAGAGGAAGAAGAATATGTGATTATTTTTGTGATTAGAGCTTGTATGTAGCTAGAGCATGGAGAGAAAGAGGGAGTAGCCATGGGAGGGGCTCAAAACCGTTCAAACCAGAGAGAGGGAGGAGAAAATTGGTGGGAGGAAGAAGAGAGGAAAGAGAGGAAAGAGAGGGGGAAAAGAAATAAAGGAGGAGAGAGAGGGAAAAGGGCTGTCTACATTAATAAAACCGGCCCACTATTATAATACAAGCTGGAGCATTTTTCGTTTTTCCAGAAAACGCCCATTAATTTACCCGGTTTAGCACTATTCACTAACCGGGCCCGTTTTCCGGAATTTTCTCGTTTCTTTAATTTTAATGGATATTATACTCCCAATAATGTTTATTTATAGTTATTTAATGAACTATAATTTTTACGGGTTCGTTTGACCACTCAAAGTCACGTTTTCGATTTTTCTCGAAAAACGTGCACTAAAGCTTTATTAGCATTTTTAATTCGTTTTATGGATCTGTTTTCTTCGGGAATTGTTCCCATATATTATTTAGGCATTATTAAGCCTTTTAATTTCATTTAATACCCTTCCTAAGGTTGTATTTATCCTAGGATCACTCAACGCTCAATTTAGTATTTTTCGCTTTTTAAGCGTTTTCTCTTTTCTTTTGTATTTATTTTCCTTACCAAGATTTATTAGGCACTAATTGGCCCTCAATATAGTTTAGAGTAATTTAATCACCCTAATTAAGTCCGGGGTATTTCAATCTACCCCCCTTAAAGAACTTTGCCCACAAAGTTAGTGAGTCTAAGATTGTTAGTCACCAAGGTACTCAATACTAAGGTTGTACTCTCTCCGCGACTGTCAGACTCCAATGTCTGACTGAATACAAACCACATATCCACACAACATGTCAAGCATGCATAGCAACCAAAAATATATTTTTCCCAAATCTCTCAAAGGGGGTCCATCCGTAGACAATTAGGCACTATGTCCTCCCCCAATTCGAGTGATCCCTCAGGTACCGGTCACGTTTGAACACTTACGCTCTCTGGTTCACGGCCTCATGACATTGACCACTTACTCTTTCTGGCTCTACGGTCCTTTGGTTATGATCAAAATTCATTTGCAACTCTAGAGAATCCTCAGGCTCCAAAGTGGGTACTCTTCCCTGACCGGACTACTCATATCCGGCGGCCCTTGGACAAATACAAAACACACACTACAAACGTCCTACAGGTCACTTAGTACCCTTGCTCGTCCGTTGTAATGGTTTCAAAACTATTCAACACCTCCACCGACTCACAACTAGCTTCACCTCCATGATTCAACCGGATACCCGTGCCTAGCCATGAAAGATCCACTAGCGCCCGTGGGAGTGGTTTCAAACCAATTCTCATTCTCAAGTTTGAAGAAAATCATTTGCCAAAATCATTTGGAAGTTCATTTTGAAAACTTCAATGCAACCCCAAGTTCCAATTTATGTTAGTTTCACCTATTACTAGCGTGATTACCTGTGGCCACTTATACGGAGCTTCAAGAGTCATTCAACCCCAATGTGATCAGCATTGGTGTTGAACTATCCATCCACCCCACTTTGGTGTTTGGTTTCCCTTGATTGCTAGCAAACCAAGTTCCACCTCCCACCTCAATTCACACAATCAAATAGTCAATCATTATTTAATTTTCTATCTTCACAGTCTTTCTAGTCATAATCATACAATCATACATTTACCAATTTCTAGAATCCATTTACTCATTTACTACTTGTCTCATCAATTGTTACTCAATCCTATCTTTAACTATTATACCCAAGAATTTCGAAAGTTAGTTCTCAAATTAGTTCTTCTATCCTCAAACCATTTACAGTCAAATCAATTCCTATTCTCAAGTTATTCACCAATACAACCAACTCAAATTACCTAGGGGACTCACTTCCCACTAGGTTCAACATCGGTTTCATACCGATTTATACTCCTCAAATCTCCCAACATACTCATCATTTTCCTCAAACATACTCATTTCCCAAATTATTACCAATCGGGGTTATCATTCCTCATGGAGTTTCTCTACTCCAGTCACCTCAAATCTCCCACAATCAGTAATCCTTTCCACTTCTAATCTCTACAATCAATCTTAATTACATTATGAATGGCTACATATGTTTATGTAACATAAGTACCAATCATCACAACAAATACTTTTGCGCTATGCGCATTGTAGTTTACGCCCTATCACGTAAAACATACATTTCACGATTTTCGCCCTACCCCCCTTAAAAGGGGATTACGCCCACGTAATCTACTATGTGTCAACATTGGAGATATATCGAAGGCATTCAGCCGTCATGGAGTGGTTCAACTTCCATGCGGTCTATTATACAATGGTCTTTGGTCAAAGGGTCTTAACCGCATTGTCGGCTAGTCCCTACACCAAGAATTCTCATCGGAGTTTGTTTAACTCTCAACTGGGTTCGGTTCTAGCCTTAGAGGCTTCAAGGCATTGATAATCAGCTATTAATTCACTAGGTGTATCAAACCTTAGAATTTGGGCCCACTAGCTTCTGCTGCGCTACCCTGATAACTTTGGGTTTATTTACCCTTCTCGTTATCCTTAATGTGTTGTACAACATCCGTTTTCCCTTTTATCCTGGGAATACGGTTTATCAATCAAGCGTGGTATTCTTTTACCGTACGCGAATTCAATGAGCTTCTGATTTTCTATCCAGCTCCTTAGGAATCTATATACTGTTGTATATTTTCGTGGTTATTCACTTGATTCCTCCGACTTATTATCGGTTGCGGTTAAGCCACTACTTAATTGTAGTGCTTCCTCTGTTGTCAGTAGCCTCTGAATTATGACTTTGCATTTTCTATACTTCGGTCCTTATGACTTCGTACGTTTCCTTCTACCTTTTACCACAATTGTCATCTTCCTAACTTCCTAGCTATCCCACTCGATCATTACTGCACAAGTGCAATACCAAAACACTCAGTCCTACAGAGTGCAGAGGCGTAAACTCCTGGGCAGTAAATCTCTTGTGAGATCGCAATAGGAATGAATATTACTTCCTGGTTTCTCAGTCTGTCTACCATCTTTATTCATTAACTCCACCTCATTGTATGGTTAATTTGCCTGTATTGGTCGCTTACTGCGCACCATGTTCGCATTTATTTACCACTTTTGGTTACCATGGCATCCGCTATATCATTAGCTCCCGCTCATGTATCTCCACCATTTATACAATGGTTTGTCGTTTATATTTCTAAGCTCCTTGAGCGTTGTTTATTAATGTTTCATGTTTCCACATACCGTGTTTCTTCTGAATTGGCTACTCGTTGGTTGTCCACAATTGTTATCAAAGCTTATTTCCACCTTGCTCGGCAATAATTGTATGCTCAAGCTCACTACATAAGTAGTTGTGGAGAGATGGATTATCAGATATCCACTAATGGTATTCTCTTCTTGGAGTTTATGTGGTCACCACTCTTGCAATCTCACATTAACAAGGGGTATCCCTGCTCGTGGGTTATTAAACCATCTAACTGGTTCCGTTCTTGGCAACTCTTCATATGGTTCACCATGGTTTTGCAACCGTTGGAATATGTTTTGTAGTAGGTTCATGACACACTAGCCACGTTGCCTAGAGTTCTGCTCATTATAGGCGGCTCACAGATATTCGCATTACTCCATATACTGTCAAATGGCTTCGAGGTATTACTAGGCTCCAAGGTAAGGTTATCGCATCACGCTTCCATTTATTGGAGGCCCCTTCAAGTATTTCGGTATTGATCGGTACCGCTTATTAATTCAGGGTATCCCCTGGTAAGTGAGATCCCTTCAGTGTTCTAACCGAGTGTTCGTTGTAATTTTTGTGCTCTTATTATGACACTTCGTTCAACTATGTTGATTTTGATACCCTTTATGGATTGCTCCTGGGTGTTATTCACTATGCCGTTACATCCGGCTAACATTTGAGTGAGTTCTATTTTCTCCGCATTGCGGTCTTGGAATTATAAGTTGTCCCGTTTAGGGTTGTATGTCTCCCATCCTTAGGGTAGACCATTGTTGCTTTTCCTTAATGTTTATAACAGGTTTGATGCCTTCTCCGATAGTGAACGGTATCCTCCGGTACCTTAGATGATCACTATGGGTATTTCACTTTGCTCCTTCAACCTTTATATGTTCATGGTAGGCGTTGCCTTACTGTGTTTAGACCGGGTATCCCTTCCGGCTATTTCATGCTTTTTGTTTCAAATTCTTGAGACATTTCCAATGTCTTTAGTCAATTACTAGTGCTTCTCGCACTTTTTAGCTCTTAATCGTCCTCCTAGAATGGATTGTTGACTCTTTTAGCTTGTAAGCTAATCTGGGTTCCTTCAGTTATTTGAGGTATTCAACTGTTTTGGTTTGCATTTACCTTATGGTCCGTAGAACGGAGCTGACTACACTACATGTATACATACGTGGGATACCGTATTGGTACGTTACCACTTACCTGACTAACTCACGAGTGGTCTGTCAGGCCCGCAAGCTCCTTCGGAGTGCGGTCGTCCCACATCCCGTAATTGGGTACACTCGTAGTGCTCGTCACACGCCTAGGTGAAGTATTCTATTGTCAACTCCTCTTGTATCGTTCAATGATACTCACCGTGATTCTCCGGTTTGGTTTTAAAAATATGAGGTTTGAAAAGAAAAGCTTGTAGTTTTTGAAAGAAAGGTTTTGTGTTTGAAGTAAAATCCAGGGTTTTGAGAAGAAATCTTCATGGCATTGCCATGTTTGAGGTCTTGACCAAGTCTAGCTCAATGCTGACTGGTTTGTTTGATAATATACTGTTCGGGCCGTTAGGCCTTTCTAAGATTTGATTCTTCAATTCCTTAGGATTAGTGATCCTTCATTTGCTTCCATTGTCATGGTGGTACTTTAGTAAGTACTTGTTGGTTGTCAAAAGTCTCTCAATTTGCCTTATAGTTGCTGTACTTGCCATGGCAAGTGCGCGGGTACGTCGGTTTTTAGGTTAACTTATACCGTTTACGGTATTGTTTTCAACTATATTTGGTGTTTTTATTGGATCTTCCTTTGATCCTTTGACCTTAGTGATCAATCTCCTGAGTACTCCATAGTGCTCTTGACGAATTGTTGTTAATTCGGGTACTCTCCCGATCCTTGAGGTACTCCGTGTACCTTGCTTGGCTGCTCGTTCCCACGCCTTTACGGTGGTTACCGAGGTTGTTTGATCTTCAGGAACTACATCGTAGTCCTATTGGCTTTGTAGGTTTGAAATTATCCAACCTCGACTAATTCCTTAGTCAGTTAGTATACCGTTGGTGGTATTGTCAAGTATTGCAGTCCGTAGACTCTATTGCCTCGGGTTTGTTACTTTGCTTTTCTACTCATTGTGTAGCTATACTTCCCTTCTTGTTGGCTACGCATGGTTCTTGCGACTGCGAAGCATGTCGCCCCATGGTGCCGTAAATTTTCACTATCCTATATTCGGGATCTTCAATCTTCTGCCGTTTTATACGGTTATTGTCGTCGAAATGGGAACCGTCTTCGGGATATCCAGTTCTTGGAATCTACCGTATGACAGGTTCTTTCTCTATACAAAGTTTATTCTACGGCTGTCGGATCGGGTTTTTCCGAGTATGAGGGATATTTCCATCTCTCTGGCATTCCTTCCCCAACTTATAACGGGGGTTGTGGAGGGCGGGACTGGTTATGTAGGTGTCCAGGTCACACTGGAAGTTCCTATCTAGCGTACCTCACACGCTAACACTCAACCCTTAGCCCTAAGCCTCTATTCCTAACTCGGCATTTTCCTAACTCGGTATTCAGACCATCAGAGCGATACTTCGCTCTGATACCACTTTTTGTAACACCCCTACCGGTAATCTTACCATTCACCTCCTAACCCGTCTCAATCACCAACCATAATGCAGCAGAATTCAATCTACAACCAACCGGGGGTGGTACAATGCCGCTAGTCACCCACGTGACTAGCTAGGCCAAATCTAAACTCAAATACAACAACAATTACAATATCGGTCTGATGGGCCTTTACCGAGTACACTATACAAATCATACTTCCATAACTTAATCGAATCTAAACCAAATACAACTCCAACCCCATATTATACAATACAACTTCAAATTACGATCTATATCGAGTATCTACAATTCCCAAGTGTATCCATGACCTCTTTGGTCTTACATCCCACAATATACAAATACAATTGCTTTAATAACTAACCATATCAATAACAACCCCGTCCTACTCTCGAACAGTGTCCAGCTTAGCTGTCGTTCTCTTACAGTGATCATATTCACTTCGGGTACCTGCACACTAAAAGTTCCCCCTAGGGGGTCAGCTTACGCTGAATATGACTTCCGCGTACTAGCGAGGGTACGCCGACTAATTGGTCGAGAGCATGCGGTTCATTTTAGCACAACAACATGCATACAACATACATTATATATGTACATTCACAATCAAGTTCAACATTGAACACAAGCACTATCACACACATCAAGGGTTGGTTCAATATGTTCTTTAATTAGACTTGAGGGTTTCTTCTTCACCATGCCTTACTCAACTACTCATGTACTACCCACTCCCTTGGGTACTCTTACTCACAATCTCAACAAGGTCTACAACACTCAACTCAATTCCCCACTCAATTCAAATTCTCAAGTCCCACACGTCATAACTCAGTTCTCAATACTCACATACTCGATTCCATACTCAATACTCAATACTCCAGTTCCCAAGTCAATACTCAATACTCAAGATATATGTTAAGCCGATCTCACGACCTCCGGGCAGGGTCATGCACAAGACCCACCACCGGGCTCAAATACAAATAGGGCTATACAGTTAGCTCCTCAAATACTCAAATGTCCGGTTCACTACCGGACTACTCAAATTCCCAAAACCCCACTCTCGGAGTCAATTCACAATCTAAGAATTAGCCTAGAAGTATCTCTCTCGATAGCATCTAACGGCATAGGGAATTCCTCAATGTCTAGTATTCCAAGATTTAAGGTTTCAACCAACTTATTGAATACTCTCATGTTCGGGACACTGCTCATGCTTAGTCGGTTCCTCTCATTGGGGTTAGACTATATTTCTAAGGGGTTTGGTGATCCCTTACCATTCATTACTTTACTCAAGGTTCGTATTTCGAACAACTTTCCAATCCTCTAGTTAGAGGTTACTCATATACTTCCACTAATATTTATCGTGTGGATTTAGTCGTTTCGGTTCTCTAACCGTTATCGGGAGGTTGCTACTCCCGTATGTTCTCTCACGATTTAGTGCGTTCGTAGGTTGATGTTACCGTGTATTGGTTCAATAGACGTAGTGAGTTTCCACCATTATTATTAGTTTGAACTTGACTCCTTCTATGAGTCTCTACTCACACAAGACTCAACTATGAGTCGCACTACCAAACACAATCTCAATCAAGCAATTCATTCCCAATCCACATTTCATGAATTATACAAACTTTAATTAAAGGAACACAATCCATCCACAAACAACACTATACAAACACAAGAGTGTACATACAAACCGATTTGTGCATTTATCTTGTAAGGTGTTCACACAATCAAACAAGCACACAAATCGGGGTAACCAAGTTAGGATACAGAGCATGAGGAAATCATACCTTTCACCGGGGTTTTACTTTTACCGGGTCACCTCTTGTTCCTCGGTTCTCACTTCCGAATCACTAACCATATATCAAGTGATTCCATTATTATTAAGGTAGTACGGTATGTAAAATTAGTACTCCTGTAGTTAACCCCGTTAACCCATTATTCTTGGTTTAGTTTATGTGCTCTTAAACCCACAACTTCCTCAATCACTTCCAACCTTTGTTAATACTACTTAGGACCTATAAAAGTCACCAAATAACTCCTACACATCATCTAAAACCAATACCATTCAAACCACCATCTTAAAAACCCTTAAAAACACTTTCTGTGCAACTCTGGGGGGTGGTCCGGGACTTGGTCCCTACCTATAGTCCCGGACCAATGCATAACCAAACTCTCGGGTGGAATTCCTACACTGGTCCGGGACCTTGTCCCTTTCTCTGGTCCGGGACAAAGCATGTACTTCACTCTCGGCATGATTTTAATAGGTGGTCCGGGACCTTGTCCATCCCTCAAGTCCCGGACCAAGTACTGCAAGAACTCTCGGCCTAATATTAAGGGGTGGTCCGGGACTTTGTCCAAGGACCAAGTCCCGGACCCTGCTAAAACCTGCAACATACATTATTTTTCAGCCCCTAATCAATCCATAAACCACCCTTAATCTTTCCACAAGTTTTCTACACATTTTAACACCTCAAAACACTCCTTAAACCACCTCAAATCCTTGGTTAGATCCCTACTCCAATTCTTGTTCACTTTCTACAAAATTCCATTCTCACATTCTTGCCTTTTGCACACTTGTGCATTTTCTACCTCTTCTTGATATTGTCTACCTCCCACCAATCTCACCAAACCACTTAATGACCATCCCAATCATTCCTAGACAAATGCACTCCTAAAAACCCAAGTTCATCCATTCCTTTCAAACCTTTACAACCTAGTTTTTCTCCAAACTCCATGGTACTAATTCACTTGTTTGCTACAAATTTTATACCTCCCTCTTTAAAGCTCCCTAACATCATTCCAAGGTTATTACTCCACTCTTAACAACTCAATTGAACCCTAAGTTTCTCCCATTGCCAAAGTCACCTAAAGCACTCAATTTCTACCAAAATTTCGCCATAACCTCCCCATAAACTTACCACATCTCAATCCTTCAATTCACACCCATTTGCATTTCCTAATCTAGCCACACCCTTACAAGGGTCCTACCAGCACATAATATATCCTCAAAATTATCCAAACAACAATATAACTCCACAATCTCAAATAATGCCACAATTTAAACACAATTTCAACTCACTTGGCTTATGAGCCCTTAATTCACTATTAAATTCACTAATCCTCTCAAAATCAACTAACACATTCTCCCACATAGATTTAAATTCATAGTTTGTGTTCATTAATTAAATTTAACCCATCCCAATTCCTAAAGCAATTAAAATAAAGTTTAAGGGAGATTTCTTACCTTAATTCACAACTTCCTCTTTGATTCTCCTCTTGTTCCTCCTCTTCTCAAAATCGGTCAAGTGGGGATGGAGTTGCCAAACTTCACCCCAACATTCAAGAAACACAAAAATATGCTCAATTAATTATCTAAACCCTTAGAAAATCTTAATTCAACCAAAAGGGCTTAGTACACAAAGTTAGGGTTTACCTTTGGAGATTTTTGAGAGGGGTTCTCACCCTTGAATCAAGAAGGGGATTAATCCACCATTGGAGGGTTGAAATGGAGCTCAAAATCAAGAAGAAAACAAGGCATTACAAAGGGGTAAAATCGGTCACCAAAGGAGGGAGAACCAAAATGAGTTTTTCAATGAAATTTTTACCTTAGGAGAGAGAGGGGACTCCAAGCTACAAGATGATATGCTTTTCTCTTCAAATGGGGAAAACCCATGGAGGTCAACTTCATCCTTTTGGAATTTCGAAAAGAGATAATGATAGAGGAGGATGAGAGGAAGAAGAATATGTGATTATTTTTGTGATTAGAGCTTGTATGTAGCTAGAGAATGGAGAGAAAGAGGGAGTAGCCATGGGAGGGGCTCAAAACCGTTCAAACCAGAGAGAGGGAGGAGAAAATCGGTGGGGAAGAAAGAGAGGTGAAATACCCCAAACCTTGATATGTTGTTTAAATGTTAAACTATGGTATATAAAGGCTAAGAAGTGACTTACAAACATAAGTGAACAATTTAAACCGTAGTAAAACAGAATAAAACATTAAGACACAGTTTGAGCAAAAACATGCTCTAAGCTTGGAGTGAACTTGGTTGGGACCCAAAGAACCTACCAAGACTTAATAACATTCAATTATGCTTTAATAAGGCAAATTAAGTCCTTAGGAAACCTTGGTAGACAATTAATCCAAACAAAACACAAATCAATGCCATAAAGTCAATATGGGCAAAAATGTGCTCTAAGCTTGGGATAAATTTGTATAAGACCTAAAGGTCATACCTATACCTTATAAATATGTTAATGAGCATATTAAATCAATTACTAAAGAAAATCAAGCTTGAAAACAAGTTAAAACACAAAATGTGCTTTAAGGAGCCTTAAAGCACATTTTTGAATAATTGTCTTGTAAATGAGTTTTGAATGGCTAAATGTCCATCATTACTCTTTAATTAACATGTGTACTACTTAGTATCACATTTGGAGGTCTAGATCAATGGGAAATCAAAATTTTCACAAGAATGTGCCTTGTTTTTATCAATAGTAACAAAAAAATGCTAGTTTATGACATAAGTCAATATAAGTAAGTTAATTGGTCAACAAAGACCATGACTAGGCCTAAAACACTAAGGGGCCGGTTTTTCATGTGTGACTCACCACACTTGACCAATCAAATAAACAAGGAAAAGTTACAAAGCAAAAGTTACTATTTACTTTAGCATAAATATCTCCAAAAGCAACCTTCCTTCTCATTTTCTTCTTTCCTTCTTCATTTCACACGGTCTCCAATCCTCTTCTCCCTTCTCCTTCGGTGATGCTACAGCTCAAGCACCATCTTCAAGCTTTGAACTCTTGTATCTCCTAGCTCCCTTTGCCAAATCAAAAACAAAGACCACCATTCTTCTAGTTGGAGCAAGCTCTACACTTCTATCTTTTCAAATCTTCAAGAACTCCATTTCGGTGCCATGAAGATTCACCATTGAAGGAGCTTGAGCTCATATTTTCATGCCATGTTATTCTCCTTTGCTTCAAGGTAAGGAAAAACCAAAGAAAACAACATTTACTTCATTTTTATTACATGTCTGAAAATTCACCATTAATGGTGTCTTCTCTTGTTCTTTCATAGCTCCATTTCAATCCTTAAAGGACAAGGAGGGGTCCTCTCTAGATGCTTATTCAAGCTCTCTTTTGTTTCCAAGGTAAAACAACTATCCTAATGTGCAAAGACAATATATATATAACCTAGGGTTTGTAAATGAGTTTAAGCATGAAGCTTGAATGCTCATTGGTTCTACTTGTGTATTGATTAGAACATTGACAAGTAGCCAAGTACTCTTGCCGATTTCTAAACAAGGAAGAACAAGAGTGTGCAAGTAAAAATCTTGAAGAAAAGAGGTAAAAAACTATCTCAATGTGTTTAAATGCCTAGGAAAAATGAGCTTGATTTGCTTAATAAAATACCTAAGGAGCCAATGGGAAAAGAACTAGTGATTTTTCTTAAGGAGATTATTAAAGGGCATATGTGATGTTGAGTGTATTTGTAGGTTAAAGGCAATATATTATGTGGGAAATTCAGTGTTTAAGGTTTATGCAATTTAAGGGCCTAAGAGCCATGTTATTTAACGGCCTAAGTGCCAAGCAATTTAAGTTTATGCACTATATTGTGATGCAGTGTAAATTTGGTGAAGTGTTGTGTGTGAGAAAGTTCATGATGGATTTAGGTGTTTTTGAATGTTTAAATAGTGAAAAACAATGTGTTTTGGTATGACATTGTGCTAGGAGAACCTATGGCAAAATTTGGGTAATGTATAAGAAGTTTTAGGTGCTTAAATGAGTTTTGGTGAACTAGGAAATGTGAGGAAAGAATGAATGTTTACTAGGGAAGAAAAACATGTATTAAGGTGTTATATAGTGCTATGAGGAATTAGGCACTATCTTGAAGTACTAGGAATTCAATGAGTGTTTTTGAGGATGTATTAAAGTCTTGGAGAAGAATTGTTTAAGGTTTAGGTAATGTTGATGTACAAGGAATGATTGATGTTTAGGTAAGGATATGAGGAAGGAATTTTAAGAAGGTGTGAACAAGGAAATTTAGTTAGTAAGAAAGGATGTTTGGGAGATGATGTTATGATGGTGAGGAAACATTCTTGGCATAGTGGTTATCATAGGTATGAAACACCACTTGGAGAAACTAAGGAGAAAACATTATAAGTGTTAGGAATTTTGGTAAGAAAAGAGTAAGTGTTTAAGGAGTTATAAAATGAGTTTTATGGATGTTATATGAAGGGTTTAATGTGCCAAATGATGTTGGAAAACATTAGAAGGCTTGAGGAAAAGTTTGGAGAAGATTTGACATTTTCTGAACATGTTCTGGTGGCGTCCGACCCAGGGGGCCGACCCAAGTTTGGGTCGGACGGCTTCTGTTAGACGCCAGTAAGTGGTTCTGGAATGGTCTGACCCAGAGGACTTAGGTCAGACATGGGTCGGACGGGTGAGTTTAAAAGACGGTAAAGTTTCTGGAATGGTCCGACCCAGAGGACTTGGGTTGGACATAGGTCGGACGAAGTAGAATTTTTCAAATCCGGAAGTTACTGGAAGGGTCCGACCCAGTTGGTTGGGTCGGACGGTGGGTCGGACGACCCAAAACATGTAAAAAAAACTAAGTGTGGTTTAAGTAGTAAACCCTAGTGGGTATAATGATGACAACCAAGTGTGAGTTTAAACAACAGAAAACATGTCATTCAATCGTGTAAAGTGTTTAGTAAACCGGAACTTAATAAGTAATTAACCGACATTGTCAATCATGTCTAGGAGCTACGTTTGGCGGGACTCGTACACAGCAAGGACCAAGGTATGGTTTTCTTGCAACCTGTGTCCTACAGGATTACACCGGCTTGTATGCCAATGTGTTTTTCTGTATTTTTGCCATGTTGTAAGATAAAACATGTAATAAGTTTACAGTAATTCATTTATGTGGCGTGTTCAACTCCGATACCATTTAACCTCGGAAATTTTAAACCTTAGTTAACTGAGTCTAGGAGCACATGAGAGTTCGGTATTCGGATTAAACGACCCGAACCATGGGACGTTCTAACCACGGCTATGCGTGTGTTAACTGTGTGATATTTGTGTATGAATGTAAGGACCTCCCTCGTATGTGTAACCCAGTTGTAATACTGTATGATGTGTGGATGTGATAGACTCCATATTGGGGTTCTAACTAATATCTAAAAGTAAGTATGTACTAACAGGGGTGAGGAATCCGGTTAGGCCGGTCGCGTGTTGTTTGGGAGTGGGTATCCTTTTTAGCCTTACCCTCCTCTCTGTTATGGTTGTTTCCCTCGCGGGTTATGATCTCCCATTATCTTACTCCAAAGCTTAACTATTCTGACTTATGATCGGTTTAGGGGGAACATGTGTTTGTGTGGTGTGTTCGGGTCACTAAACCCGAACCATCTTAACTTAAGTTACTCGTCCGACTATTAGGATGGTAATGAGTGTTGTATAACGAGATTATCATGAGGGTGACATCATTCTCTAGGCTCACAAGTGAATTAACTATGTTTGGGTCGGTTCCTAAGAGAACCATTCCCGTTATGTTATGTGTTATTGTTGTACTACAATTCCCATTGCGATGTTGTTATTTGCACGTTGAAACGTGAAAAGTGTTGTTATGTGGTGTATGTAATATGTTATAAAATGTGGAGTATGTGGATCATGGATATGAATCCCAGTTTGTGATAAGAGGCGTTTAAGGATAACCCGATTAATGGGTATGTGTCGTCTATTAAGGAAGTAGCTCCTTTAGTGGAGAAACACTCTAGGGTTAATGAACAATATGAGTGACTTATCAAGTATGTATGTGTTATCTGTTTGTTGAGCCCATTGTGGTGGAATGTTAGGTGTTGCGTGTTTATAGTTTACATGCATGATTCAAATATAATCAACCGCATGCTAAGACGACAATTAGTTGTGCGTGGCCCGGTAGCATGCGGGCTGTGAGATTACCATACCAGCAAAGGTGCTGAGCCCCTGGGGGGCCACCCTTTTCTCTTCTTTTCCTATTTCAGGTACAAGGAGTTGGAAGCCGTTCGAGAGTAGGGCGGGGTAGTCGTTTGTACATGGGTAATCATTTAAGTTATATATGTACAGTAGGTGTAGTAAGACCGAAATTGTTATCGGCATTAGTTTGTGAATACTCGGTACAGTTGAAAGGTGTATGTTGTTATTGTTGTTAATGGAAAGGGACAGTAATGTGTAGTCGCTCGGGAATCTAGTCCATCAGACCGATACAATGTATATGTAATAGCCTTGTTAGCCACGTGGGTGGTTAACGGCGTGTAACACCAACGAGTTAAGTAATGTGATGAAGTATATTTTCCGCTGCAGATTGTTGTTAAGTGTGTTGTGTTGGATGGGTGTTACAAAAAGTGGTATAAGAGCGAAGTATCACTCTAATGACTGAATTACCGAGCTTAGGAAGTACCGAGTTAGGATTTTAGTACTTTGGGTTAAGGGTTGAGTGATAGTGTGAGAGATACGCTACTTAGGAGTAACCAGTGAACACTGAAAACCTGCTATGTCCTTCCCGCCCTCCACAGTCCCTGTTTATAACTTGGGGAAACAACGCCAGAGAGATGAGAGTCCTCTCATACTCGGGAATACCTGATCTGGCTGTTATTAAGTACTTCTATGAGAACGGAGAACCAATCATACGGTAGATCCCGAAGAGTGGGAATCCCGGAGACGGTTTCTACCTGAACAATGTTAACCGCATTTCATGCGAAGAGTGAAGAATCTGTGTATAGAAGAATGGAATTTCCGGCAACCTGGGTCGACATGCTGAGCAGTCGAGAATAACCAGCTTGCAACGCACCGACCGTGCAACAGGCAAGAAGGGAAATAATGGAACCCGAACGAGAGTCTACGGAACCATAGTTGTTAAATGATACACCAACGGTATACCAACCTACAAAGGAACTACAACGTAGTGCCCAAACAAGAGACAAGTCTGAGAGACCACGACAAATGCGTGGAACGGGCTACGAAGAGGAAACAATACTAAGTAAAAAGGGTTCTCCAAGAATGGGAGACACCCCAGTTAATAATTATCATGTGAATACAGTGAGAAGTCGCCTAGAGGGTTAATTGTCAAGAATGTAGGATCAAGTGAGGGCCAACAAGGCCACTGATGAAAGTGCGGGTAAAAACAATACCACAACCGGTATGTGTTGAACCGATAGCCAGTTAGCACGGCGCACTTACCATGGCAAGTGCTACTATAACAGGGCTGTTCGGGGATGTTTTAACAACTACAAAGTACTTGATAAAGTACCACAAAGTTAAGTGTGATCATTATAACTGTGGAAGGGCTTAACAGCCTAACCTTTGCAATTGGAAGTACACTAGTCAGCAAGAAGCTAGATTTGGTTAAGGCAAGAAGACGTTGTGAACCATGAGAATTTTTCTTTCAACTCAGATTTATTTCAAACTCTTTTCTCTCAAACCAAATTTTCTTTCAAACCAATATTTATTTCTAAACCTTCTTTTAAACCAAACCGGTAAACCCAAGGGTAGCGACCCGAGGGAATGGATGGAGTTCATAGTGATACAACAGTGGATAAACCTTCCCTTGATTAAGTTCGGGAAGCAGGGAATGCATATTGTCACAGGACAATATAAGGGAGTTGACAACAGAATACTTCACCTAGGCGTGTGACGGACACTACGAGTGTACCAACTATAATGTGGGACGACCGCACTCCAATAGGAGCTTGTGGGCCTGACAGACCTACTTATGGATTAGTTGGGTAAGTAGCAATGTATCAGCATGATACCCCACATGTGTATACGAGTAGAGTCCGGAACACGGGAGGTAGTCGACTCCGTACTACGGTCAGCAGTGTAAGTCAATCAAGAGCAAAGGATTACCAAGAATGGTTGAAGTAAAGGAACTCAGTTAATTTAACGAGACTAAAGGAGTTAGTGAATTTGTTTCAAGGAAATGTTTAAGAGTCAGGGAATACGAAGTGCACTAACTGTTATGTAAAGACATAGCATATGTCTTAAGGATCCCAGGGATTACCTTTTTACTGAGTCTCGCCCATGAAGTCGAGGACGCACGAGCCTTTGTCTTCGGACCGGTGACATGGGGAGAGCAGCGTGTTTTGTATTCTAGCCCATGGTGACGAGGACGAATGAGCCATTGTCTACGGACCGGTGACATGGGAGAATACGTTGGAAGTTATGCGAATGTTTTAATCATCAAAAAGGAACGAGAGGAATTTTGAGTGCTACACATGCTTAAGCATGTTGTGTGATATTTAAGTATAAGAATATGGCGGATCTAATGACCCAATGAGATTAAGTATACATGAGTATGATCTATATGATCTAAGGAATGAGGTAGGACATGCATTCTAATAAGAAAAGATGCATGGGAACTTTGGGGACAAAGTTCTTTTAAGGGGGGTAGATTGAAATACCCCAAACCTAAGTATGCTAAGTAAACATCAAATCATGATGTGTTAAGGCTAAAATATGCCTTAGAAAGATTGGTAGACAATTTAAACCAAGGAAAACACAAGAAAGTGCCTTAAAGGCAATCAGGGCAAAAACGTGCTCTAAGCTTGGAGAGACTTGGGTGAGTACCCAAATATCATGATAAGACCTTAGTAATATCCTAATGGTCATTTTAAATCAATTAGCAAAGAAAACCAAGCTTGAAAACAAGTTAAAACACAAAATGTGCTTTAAGAATTCTTAAAGCACATTTTTGAGAAATTGTCTTAGAATTGAGTTTTGAGTGGCTAAATGTCCATCATTACTCTTTAATCAACATGTGTACTAATTAGTATCACATTAGGAGGTCTAAATCAATGGGAAATCAAAAATTTCCCGATTATGTGCCTTGATTAGTGAATAGTAACTATTTAGTGACTAGTTTAAGTTTTAATCAATATAAGTCAATTAATTGGTCAACAAAGACCATGTTAGCCTTATATTAAGAGGGTGGCCGGTTTTTATGTGGGGAGTCACAACATGAGTCATTAAATGAGAAAGGAAAAGAAGAGATAAGTAAAGAAGTTACTATTTGCTTTATTAAAGCAAATATCTTACCTTAGCCTACCTTTTCTTTTCTCTCTCTTCATTTCTCTTCTCCACACGATTTTTCTTCTCATCTTTTGCTCCAAACCGAGAGAGCTTCATTCATGGGTTCTCCATCTTCAATCACTTGCCAAATACAACTCCAAGCTCCAAATCCAAAACAAATTGCATATTTGTCTTAGTTAGGTCAAGACCTATCTTTCTATCTTTTCAAATCTTTCAAAGCTCCATTTTGGTGCCATGAGAAAACTCCATTGATGGGGGAAAATCAAGTTTGAAGAGCTCATTAGCTTCTCCATTCTCTTAAGGTAAAGAAAATGTAAGAAAAACCATGTTTCCATCATTTCTTATACATGGCCGAAAATTCCTTCTCATGGGGCTATGTTTTTATGCCTTGTTCTAGCTTGATTTATTCACCAAGGACTAGTGGAGGTCCTATTTCATTCAATGCCAAAGTCTACCTTGAGACTTCAAAGGTAATCATCCACTTTTATGCCTTAGAACACATTTCTAACCTAGGTTTTTATTCCTTGAGGTTAGTGCATTGTTTAGTACTCATATGAGTCCTTAAATATTGATTAGAACATTGGCAAAAGGAATTTAAGTGGTGGCCGAGATCTATGCAAGAAGAAGGCCTAAGGAGGAGATTAAGATAAGCTTGAGAAAATAAGGTAAAATGCTTACCTAATGGTGGTTTAAGATTAAGGAATGAGTTTTAGATAAGTACCAATGTAGCTTAGAGCTTACATTGTGTATTGGGTTATATAACCTAAGAAAAAGAACTTAAACAAGCTTGAGAACTTGTGACTAAGGAGCCAAAGGAAATGAGTTAGTAATATAAGTTTAAGATGAGTTTTAAGAGCATTATAACTACTATGAGATTGATGAGTGTATTTGCAGGTTGAAAGCTTTTATATGTGGGAAATTCAGTGTTTAAGTTTAAGCCATTTAAGGGCCTAAGAGCCATGTCATTTAAGAGCCTTAGTGCTATGCAATTTAAGGTTATTGCAATATATTGAGTATGATGTGAATAAGTTGATTTGGGTGAGAAAATAAGATGAGAAAGGACTTGGTGTGTGTGAGATTGTTGTGTGAGAAAAACAATGCTTATGGGCATGATAAAATACTAAAGGAGCTATGGCGAAATTTGAGTAGAAAACAATGTGTGTGGTGGTAGTGGTGAGTTAATGTGACCAAGGGTTTATTAGGAGTCATTAGGAGGAATTTGGGTGGAAATGAGTTAATGAAGGAGTTCTTGAGGTTTAGAATGCCCTAGAGTTGTCTAGGAAGAATTAGAGGATTGGTGGGTGTATTGAACACACCAAGACATGGTATGAGGAATGTTAAGACTTGAGCAAAAATCTAGAGGGAAATGTGTGGGAGAATGTGGTCAGATGTCAAGGAAAATGACTGGGAATGAAAAAGGGAGTATGATCATGAGAATGGTGAGTAAGATGCATAAAAGAGGTGGAAAAGTCTAAGGAGGGTGTTGCTTGGTCAAGGTAAATGAAGGGTAGTGTTTAAGGTGTTCTAAGGAGATTTCATGACTAAGGATGTTCTAGGAAACAGTAAGTGTTGTTTTGGTGAGAATGAATAAACTATGAAGTTCTTGAGTACTAGGAAGACCTAGGGATGTCTAGAGGGACAAAGGGTTACAATAGTGAATTTAAGGCACCAAAACCATGGTTAAGGAAGCTAGGAAGCTTGTACAAGTTGAAAGAAAAATAAAGTATAATGACTTGTGAAGATGTAAGCGTGTACTAGATTACATATAGCTTTGAGAAGTTTGTGTAAGCAAATGGAGATGCATAAGGATGCTTGGGAGGTGATGTTAAGGTGATGAAGAAACACCTTGGTATAATGGTTACATAGGCATGAGATGCCATTTAGAAACCTGAGGATAAAACATAATAGATGTTAGGGATTGTGGTAAGATTTGAGTAAGAGTTTAAAGATAAGGAAAATGGGTGTTTGGGCACGTCCGAACTTACGTCCGAACTTGGACGTTCGGACATGCCCTGGAGCGCGTAAGTCTTCTGAACTTCGACTGGCGTCCGAACTAACCGTCCGAACATAGAAGTTCGGACACATATTTTTATTTCTGGTTTGGCCTCGAACAACGTCCGAACTTTGGAAGTCCGGACGCATGTTCGGACATTCGACAATCTGCACCCTTAGAGTCTCGAACAGTGTCCGAACTTGGGAAGTCCGGACACAAGTTCGGACAAGGTGCTGTATTGACCAAAAATTTTGTTTAAGGTTGGGAAATGATGGGGAATGTTAAGTAATGATGATATAAGGTTGTTTAAGACATGTTTGGTGAGTAACAATGATAATTAAGTGGATGAATAAGTATAAGTTATGGGGAGAAGTGATTCACTTAAGACTAAGTTTATAAGAACTTAAGTGGTGTAAGATGGGGATCATTAGTGACTAAGTGAGTTAAGTAAGTTAGCCTTATTGGAAAGGTAATTAACAACCTAAAATTGAATGAATGTTTTAGGGTTTGAGAATTTGGACTCCAGTGGAGAAGTAAGCCACCGAACGACCAACGGTGAACGGTACAGTTGTTTCTTCTTGTGACCTGCTTGCTAACGAGGCGTCCCTCGGCTTGTGTGCTATTTGTTTGTGTGCTCACTAAACAAGATAAAGCATGCAACCGGAACATATTATATATATATTGTATTGTTGTGTGATGTTTGAAAACTAACACGACATACCGTGAGAACTTACTAACCAATGCTTAGTAAGGGATTGAGTGAGACTAAGGAACGCCCCTAATGAGGGACGATATGAACCGAAAGAGGTTAACCAACAAACATGGTCTTGAGACTATTACTAACTGGAACTTGAGTGAGGAATCCGGAATGGTACCGGCACATGTGTATTGGGGGAAGTCGGTATCCTTATCAAATACCGTCTTCCAAATATGACTTGTCCTCGGACTCGTCGCCTAGAGTCGACATATAGACTCGACCTCCTCGGACTTCTTGTTTTAGGAGGGAGGCATACTGAGATGGTGTAGTGGGATCTACCTAAATGCCCAACTAATTCTAATAAATATTGTTTATGTAAACCAATGGAGCTGATAACTCATTGGTTAGGGTTACGTGACCCGACAGATAAACAATGGATTAAGGTACAACCATTCTAATTAAAGAACGGTTGACTTAATTGAGATAAGAACTGAGATAAGATTGAGATAAGGTTGAGATAAGATACAACCATTTCTATTTAAAGAATGGTTTGTATTCTAAGACTGAGATAAGTTACAACCATTCCTTTTTAAAGGATGGTTTGTATTGTTAAGGTTAAGATTAAGGTAAGGCTAAGATAAGTTGCAACCATTCTCCTTTAAAGGATGGTTTGTATAACTAAGATTAAGATAAGTGACATCCACTCCTATTAAAGGATGGTTGTTTCTAAGTTTAAGATAAGACTGAGATTAAGAGGGAACATTACTTAAGGAGTTAAATAACTAACTCACTAATTAAGGGAACGCATTTAAGTCGTTCATTGTGTGTGAACTTTGATTGTTCATATTTGGATCGTTGTTTACAGCATTCATTATCATGTTGTGCATATAATCAACCTCCATGCTATCGACAATTAGTCGTCGTAGCCACGTTAGCTTGGGGGCCATGAGGGGATCGTACCAGCATTCGTGCTGACCCCCTTTGGGGGCTGTTTTTACTACACAGGTACATCAGGAGGCGACCGTCGCAAGAGTAAGAAGAGGACACTAGTGTTAAGGATTAAGTGTGACCTACGAGTTGTGCATGTACACTCGTATGGCAATTGAGTTAGTAAAATGTATAGGTTGGGAGAGGATTGTAAGAAGGTTATGTAAATGGTTAAGGTTGTTAGACTAATGTTCGGTATATTCTGTAGTCAGACCGTGGCAAGGTCCTGGATTGTAAAGAATTCCGCTGTGACATGTGTATATATATATATTGTTAAGTTGCGAGACCACAATTGGATTGAGTTGGGGTGTTACAAAAAGTGGTATCAGAGCGTAGTTACGCTCTGAAGACAAGAAATACCGAACTTAGGAGAATGATGAGGTTGAGATTGAGTTATGGGTTAAGGGTTGGGAGATAGAGTGTGAGGTGCGTTAGCCAGGACTTCCTGGTGTTTACCGGATATCCATTGTACCTAGGCCCGCCCTCCACATCCCTAACCCTAAATATGTGGAACAAACGCCAGAGAGAAGAAAGTCTTCTCTTACTCGGGGAAACCCGATCTGGCAGTTAGCTAACAATAAGCAGTACGAGGAACGTCTTGTTGCACAACAGTTATGAAGAACTTGGAGATTTCCAATGGAGCGCAACAGAGAAACAGGCGCTACCCATGGGATACTATCAGTAAGGGAACGGTAATTACCGGCAACATGGGTCGACATGCTACGCAGTCGAAATAACCCGCCATACCAATGATAAGGAAAGCACTACGGGTGCGATAGAAAGGAAAAAGAGAAGAGACATGAGTACCGGACAGTGGTCCGAAGGAGAATAACAGTGAGATAATACAGAGCATGAGGATTAAGATTACTGGAAGGTCCAGTTAAGGAACGGGAACTCATATAAATGGTTTACCGAAATAGGACTACGATGTAGTTCCTAAAGGACAATCATTACTTAGTAACCACAACAAGATGTGTGGAGACAAGGGCGAGGATTAAGACATAAGGAAATATTAAGGGGTTCCCTCAGAAAGAGGAACGCCCTAATAAATGACAGCACTGTCAAACAACAAGGAAACTGCCGAATGGTCAGTTATCCAAAATAAGAGACTATCGAAGGAGTCCCGAGGACTACCAATTATATGGAAATTAGAAGGAAGTGTCGCTACGGAAGTACCTTGTACCAATAACCCATCCTGCATGGCGCACTTGCCATAGCAAGTGCTACCACGGTTAAGCCACACGAAAAGCCATCAAGGCGAAATAAGAGAACGCTACAGTTGTAGTATATATTAATACCTGATTGTAAATCTATAAGAACAAAAGAAAATAGGATCTTGGAAGGGCCTGACGGCCTAACCATGATGAGATGAACCGACACATCAGCCAGCAGGGAGCTGAGCTTAGACGAACTACTAAACCATATAAATACAAGCAACGATATAACCCACTACAACAGCAACCGACAGTATGGTAAGAACACCAATCTCAAACTTCAAGGGGGAAAACCTAAGAGATTGCTCGGTATCGCGAGCAAAAACACTATATAAGCAATGATATACAAGGGATGTATTATAAGATACTATTGAGACTGTTGAAGCATCGACTTACAACGAAAACGGGATAAGACTCTCAGAGTGACCATTAAGGACACCAATGACAACATTCTTCAATGAAGATGTTGGAAAACCCGGAAATCAAGGATAAAAGAAATAAACATAAGCTATAACCTACTAAGAATTAAAGTCGTACAACCCTGGAAAAGGAAAGCTCAGAGGACTACCCCCACAGAGTGGGCATAGTCGAGCCGAACAAACTGATGAATGACAGCTGGTACTGTTCGTCTAACTCATTAATACCCAAGTATGATTGATCATCAACGGGTGGCGTAGTCAACGGAAGTTGAACAAAGCGTTGAGATAGAAGTATAAGATGCCAGGATGATATCCAACTTCGACACCGTAAGGCAAACGCCTAATACGAACTTATCCTTGATTGCCAAAAGACATAAGTCTAGTAAAATGACAGTATTGTCAAAGACATTAAGTAACCTCAGATCACCTGAACAACTTCCATAGCAGGAAGCAGGATGTAACAACTTACCATAAAACCCGATACTACATTTAGTATGTAACCTAATGATTGATGGTGTTCCAAGGGACCAGAAGTTTATGAGGATAACCTACAGATGAGTAAGAATACAAATAATGAACTGAGACATTAAGCACTAAGAGCCTACGAGCCAAGGATGTTAACCACATCAGAGCCCGAGGCGCAATAAGTTATAAGAGAGCTTGTTTAAGCCACGAAGGGACTACAATTTGTAGATATGAACGGTTACCAAACCTATAACTTAGATTGGGAAGAACATTACCAAGAAAGGGGACCAATGAGAATATTGAGATAATGTTAAGGACAGGAGCGGAGAACGAACCATGCCTTTCAGGGTGGGGATACCTCTCCTTGTTGTGAGGCCATGAGTGGGAATAAACCCCTCAAAAGGGCTTTCACATATTAGAGATAAAATACACTTTATTTAGAAAATGGGAACTATGAACCTTGAGATTACCTTAGAACATACCTGATACACTTGAGTATAAGTAAGGTTGCACAGATATACCCCATACCCAACACCCAGGATGTAAGAATTAGTAATGGTCAGAGATAAACATTGTGACTGCACATTGTGGCACGTTAATTGATCGATGCTCAGAAGAGCCTGTGATTCAGTGGATAATTTCTTCAGTAACCAATTAAATCACATGGTAGATAACATCACTAAGGATGAGAGAAAGTGAAAGAAATTAGCTTACTTACGAATCTGAGATGGAGCATAACATCTTCATATCAAGAGTCAACTATTTTACAACACAGTACGACAACCGCCAATACCGGAATGAAAGAACTCCCAGTGTGTTTACACCAAGAAGGGATTGGGTATAAGTTAAGACATTAGAATAAGTGAGTAAGAGGTTGCACCATTAATGGGCAACATGGTAAAGGCCAACTACCACGGTAGTAGTGATCGTGAGTACAATAGTTAGATAAGTGGATTAAGTCATGGTGCGCAGTAAGGCGACCATTATGTATGAGCCGTCAAATACTGACACTGAGGCAATTAGATTTATGAGTTAAGATTAGTATAAGTAAGAAATAAGATGGTAGACGAACTGAGCGTTGATGCCAGCAGTCTGGACCTGGTTAGGTAAGATTTCGCAGGAAGCACACTACCCATTCCTTAAGGAACTGGAAGTGCTTTCCTAATAGAATGAAAATGAGAAAGAAGATAAGAGGCTCTATGGAAAGAGACCTAAGCTACTAAGAAATAGAATCAATACGGAATACAGAAAGGAGCTGGAGCATACCATACCCAAGAACGCAGTAAATGGATTTTCCTTGATTAACATCAAGAAGAACAATAAATGTTATTATGGAACGATGAAAGAGGAGATCGACAACAGAATACTTCATAATTAGCAATAGCTAAACGTGTGACAGACACTATGAGTTTACTAAAACGAGACGTGGGACGACTGCACCCCACAGGGGCTTGCAGCCTGACACGCTCATTTATGAGTTAGTTGGGTAAGTAGTAATGTACCAGTAAGTACCCCATTGCATGTGAAGAAGTGGTTGTTAAGGAACACGGGAGGTAGTCGACTCCGTACCACGGACAACGACGCAAGATCAGACAAGAACAGCTACTACCACAAACAGTCGAGGAGAAGAATTCAGTTGAACCAGCAACACAGAGGAACCAGAGAACAAATAATTAAGGACTATGAAGTGCGAAGAGCACGGATTGTTAAGTACAGACATTGGACATGTCTTAAGATGTAAGGGATTAAGACTGTAAAGCGCAATGCGCACTAAACAGTAGTTTCATATTAAGGATCATCCTCAGACCAAAGGTCAGTTGGAAAGAACAACTTAGACATTTGAGAAAATACTAAGAGTATGAGCGTAAGATCTTCAAGGAGAATGTATAGACGAGTTACAACTCATTAAGGCCGTGTATATATAAAGATAACACGTGTCCATTGAGACAATTAAGCCTAAGATTATCAGAGTCACGCAGCGGAAGCTAGCAGACCACTACCTTGAGATTAGACCAAACTAAGTTAAGAATACGGTATAAGTACCGTTAAGAATCCTCGATACAGAGACTAAGTAATTTCTGATCGAATTATAAGTAAGATAGATGGCATGGAAGCTAGAATGCTTGGTGAGAATTAGACATCTTGAACTTATGTTCAAAGATCATGTAATGTTGATTACGTGGGCGTAATCCATTTTAAGGGGGGTAGAGCGAAAACCGCTTAGCGTATGTTTGTGTACTGAGTACATAAACTACGGTGTGCATAGCACAAAATAATTTGAGAATATGTTTTACATAAACATTTTGAGATAAATCATGGTTATTGCACACAGAAGATGTGAATACCATACATATTAAGTACCTATCTTGTTAACTCCGGTGTGAGTACAAGTTAAGGGGATTAAGGAGACTTAAGAAATAAGAATATATGAGGTATGAGTCAATATGAGACTATGTGGGAGATAAGAATAAGATAACATTATGAGATACAATTTGATATGATTATGAGTTAGGAAATAGTAATGCTATGTGGTATGAGACAGTGGAAGTTGGTATGGGACAGTTATAGAACTTAGTAGGGATTTAAGTCTTGAGGTAATTACTAAGAGATGAATTGGGAATGTTTGATGGACTGAGTCCACACTTTGGGATGTATTGATTATGATTAGAAGAACTAAAAAGATAGAAAATTGGACATGAGTGAATTATCTGATGTTTGAAAATGACGTGGGAGGTGGAACTTGATTTTCTAGGGATCAAGGGAAACCGAACACAAATTGGAGTGGAAGGATGGTTCTACACTGATGCTGATCACATCAGGGTAGGATTATTCCTGAAACTCCCTACCAGTGGTCACAATTAAATCACACTAAGGATAGAGACCTTGGGATAAAAAAAAATGAAATTGGAGTTGCTTGTATTTTTAATTAGAGGAATTATTCCTCACATGACCTCGTAAAAAGGATTACCTTTTTACTGAGTCTCGCCCATGAAGTCGAGGACGCACGAGCCTTTGTCTTCGGACCGGTGACATGGGGAGAGCAGCGTGTTTTGTATTCTAGCCCATGGTGACGAGGACGAATGAGCCATTGTCTACGGACCGGTGACATGGGAGAATACGTTGGAAGTTATGCGAATGTTTTAATCATCAAAAAGGAACGAGAGGAATTTTGAGTGCTACACATGCTTAAGCATGTTGTGTGATATTTAAGTATAAGAATATGGCGGATCTAATGACCCAATGAGATTAAGTATACATGAGTATGATCTATATGATCTAAGGAATGAGGTAGGACATGCATTCTAATAAGAAAAGCGTGGGAACTTTGGGGACAAAGTTCTTTTAAGGGGGGTAGATTGAAATACCCCAAACCTAAGTATGCTAAGTAAACATCAAATCATGATGTGTTAAGGCTAAAATATGCCTTAGAAAGATTGGTAGACAATTTAAACCAAGGAAAACACAAGAAAGTGCCTTAAAGGCAATCAGGGCAAAAACGTGCTCTAAGCTTGGAGAGACTTGGGTGAGTACCCAAATATCATGATAAGACCTTAGTAATATCCTAATGGTCATTTTAAATCAATTAGCAAAGAAAACCAAGCTTGAAAACAAGTTAAAACACAAAATGTGCTTTAAGAATTCTTAAAGCACATTTTTGAGAAATTGTCTTAGAATTGAGTTTTGAGTGGCTAAATGTCCATCATTACTCTTTAATCAACATGTGTACTAATTAGTATCACATTAGGAGGTCTAAATCAATGGGAAATCAAAAATTTCCCGATTATGTGCCTTGATTAGTGAATAGTAACTATTTAGTGACTAGTTTAAGTTTTAATCAATATAAGTCAATTAATTGGTCAACAAAGACCATGTTAGCCTTATATTAAGAGGGTGGCCGGTTTTTATGTGGGGAGTCACCACATGAGTCATTAAATGAGAAAGGAAAAGAAGAGATAAGTAAAGAAGTTACTATTTGCTTTATTAAAGCAAATATCTTACCTTAGCCTACCTTTTCTTCTTCTCTCTCTTCATTTCTCTTCTCCACACGATTTCTTCTCTCTTCTTTGCTCCAAACCGAGAGAGCTTCATTCATGGGTTCTCCATCTTCAATCACTTGCCAAATACAACTCCAAGCTCCAAATCCAAACAAATTGCATATTTGTCTTAGTTAGGTCAAGACCTATCTTTCTATCTTTTCAAATCTTTCAAAGCTCCATTTTGGTGCCATGAGAAAACTCCATGATGGGGGAAAATCAAGTTTGAAGAGCTCATTAGCTTCTCCATTCTCTTAAGGTAAAGAAAATGTAAGAAAAACCATGTTTCCATCATTTCTTATACATGGCCGAAAATTCCTTCTCATGGGGCTATGTTTTTATGCCTTGTTCTAGCTTGATTTATTCACCAAGGACTAGTGGAGGTCCTATTTCATTCAATGCCAAAGTCTACCTTGAGACTTCAAAGGTAATCATCCACTTTTATGCCTTAGAACACATTTCTAACCTAGGTTTTTATTCCTTGAGGTTAGTGCATTGTTTAGTACTCATATGAGTCCTTAAATATTGATTAGAACATTGGCAAAAGGAATTTAAGTGGTGGCCGAGATCTATGCAAGAAGAAGGCCTAAGGAGGAGATTAAGATAAGCTTGAGAAAATAAGGTAAAATGCTTACCTAATGGTGGTTTAAGATTAAGGAATGAGTTTTAGATAAGTACCAATGTAGCTTAGAGCTTACATTGTGTATTGGGTTATATAACCTAAGAAAAAGAACTTAAACAAGCTTGAGAACTTGTGACTAAGGAGCCAAAGGAAATGAGTTAGTAATATAAGTTTAAGATGAGTTTTAAGAGCATTATAACTACTATGAGATTGATGAGTGTATTTGCAGGTTGAAAGCTTTTATATGTGGGAAATTCAGTGTTTAAGTTTAAGCCATTTAAGGGCCTAAGAGCCATGTCATTTAAGAGCCTTAGTGCTATGCAATTTAAGGTTATTGCATATATTGAGTATGATGTGAATAAGTTGATTTGGGTGAGAAAATAAGATGAGAAAGGACTTGTGTGTTGAGTGTGTGTGAGAAAAACAATGCTTATGGGCATGATAAAATACTAAAGGAGCTATGGCGAAATTTGAGTAGAAAACAATGTGTGGTGGTGGTAGTGGGAGTTAATGTGACCAAGGGTTTATTAGGAGTCATTAGGAGGAATTTGGGTGGAAATGAGTTAATGAAGGAGTTCTTGAGGTTTAGAATGCCCTAGAGTTGTCTAGGAAGAATTAGAGGATTGGTGGGTGTATTGAACACACCAAGACATGGTATGAGGAATGTTAAGACTTGAGCAAAAATCTAGAGGGAAATGTGTGGGAGAATGTGGTCAGATGTCAAGGAAAATGACTGGGAATGAAAAAGGGAGTATGATCATGAGAATGGTGAGTAAGATGCATAAAAGAGGTGGAAAAGTCTAAGGAGGGTGTTGCTTGGTCAAGGTAAATGAAGGGTAGTGTTTAAGGTGTTCTAAGGAGATTTCATGACTAAGGATGTTCTAGGAAACAGTAAGTGTTGTTTTGGTGAGAATGAATAAACTATGAAGTTCTTGAGTACTAGGAAGACCTAGGGATGTCTAGAGGGACTAAGGGTTACAATGGTGAATTTAAGGCACCAAAACCATGGTTAAGGAAGCTAGGAAGCTTGTACAAGTTGAAAGAAAAATAAAGTATAATGACTTGTGAAGATGTAAGCGTGTACTAGATTACATATAGCTTTGAGAAGTTTGTGTAAGCAAATGGAGATGCATAAGGATGCTTGGGAGGTGATGTTAAGGTGATGAAGAAACACCTTGGTATAATGGTTACATAGGCATGAGATGCCATTTAGAAACCTGAGGATAAAACATAATAGATGTTAGGGATTGTGGTAAGATTTGAGTAAGAGTTTAAAGATAAGGAAAATGGGTGTTTGGGCACGTCCGAACTTACGTCCGAACTTGGACGTTCGGACATGCCCTGGAGCGCGTAAGTCTTCTGAACTTCGACTGGCGTCCGAACTAACCGTCCGAACATAGAAGTTCGGACACATCTATTTTTATTTCTGGTTTGGCCTCGAACAACGTCCGAACTTTGGAAGTCCGGACGCATGTTCGGACATTCGACAATCTGCACCCTTAGAGTCTCGAACAGTGTCCGAACTTGGGAAGTCCGGACACAAGTTCGGACAAGGTGCTGTATTGACCAAAAATTTTGTTTAAGGTTGGGAAATGATGGGGAATGTTAAGTAATGATGATATAAGGTTGTTTAAGACATGTTTGGTGAGTAACAATGATAATTAAGTGGATGAATAAGTATAAGTTATGGGGAGAAGTGATTCACTTAAGACTAAGTTTATAAGAACTTAAGTGGTGTAAGATGGGGATCATTAGTGACTAAGTGAGTTAAGTAAGTTAGCCTTATTGGAAAGGTAATTAACAACCTAAAATTGAATGAATGTTTTAGGGTTTGAGAATTTGGACTCCAGTGGAGAAGTAAGCCACCGAACGACCAACGGTGAACGGTACAGTTGTTTCTTCTTGTGACCTGCTTGCTAACGAGGCGTCCCTCGGCTTGTGTGCTATTTGTTTGTGTGCTCACTAAACAAGATAAAGCATGCAACCGGAACATATTATATATATTTATTGTTGTGTGATGTTTGAAAACTAACACGACATACCGTGAGAACTTACTAACCAATGCTTAGTAAGGGATTGAGTGAGACTAAGGAACGCCCCTAATGAGGGACGATATGAACCGAAAGAGGTTAACCAACAAACATGGTCTTGAGACTATTACTAACTGGAACTTGAGTGAGGAATCCGGAATGGTACCGGCACATGTGTATTGGGGGAAGTCGGTATCCTTATCAAATACCGTCTTCCAAATATGACTTGTCCTCGGACTCGTCGCCTAGAGTCGACATATAGACTCGACCTCCTCGGACTTCTTGTTTTAGGAGGGAGGCATACTGAGATGGTGTAGTGGGATCTACCTAAATGCCCAACTAATTCTAATAAATATTGTTTATGTAAACCAATGGAGCTGATAACTCATTGGTTAGGGTTACGTGACCCGACAGATAAACAATGGATTAAGGTACAACCATTCTAATTAAAGAACGGTTGACTTAATTGAGATAAGAACTGAGATAAGATTGAGATAAGGTTGAGATAAGATACAACCATTTCTATTTAAAGAATGGTTTGTATTCTAAGACTGAGATAAGTTACAACCATTCCTTTTTAAAGGATGGTTTGTATTGTTAAGGTTAAGATTAAGGTAAGGCTAAGATAAGTTGCAACCATTCTCCTTTAAAGGATGGTTTGTATAACTAAGATTAAGATAAGTGACATCCACTCCTTATTAAAGGATGGTTGTTTCTAAGTTTAAGATAAGACTGAGATTAAGAGGGAACATTACTTAAGGAGTTAAATAACTAACTCACTAATTAAGGGAACGCATTTAAGTCGTTCATTGTGTGTGAACTTTGATTGTTCATATTTGGATCGTTGTTTACAGCATTCATTATCATGTTGTGCATATAATCAACCTCCATGCTATCGACAATTAGTCGTCGTAGCCACGTTAGCTTGGGGGCCATGAGGGGATCGTACCAGCATTCGTGCTGACCCCCTTTGGGGGCTGTTTTTACTACACAGGTACATCAGGAGGCGACCGTCGCAAGAGTAAGAAGAGGACACTAGTGTTAAGGATTAAGTGTGACCTACGAGTTGTGCATGTACACTCGTATGGCAATTGAGTTAGTAAAATGTATAGGTTGGGAGAGGATTGTAAGAAGGTTATGTAAATGGTTAAGGTTGTTAGACTAATGTTCGGTATATTCTGTAGTCAGACCGTGGCAAGGTCCTGGATTGTAAAGAATTCCGCTGTGACATGTGTATATATATATATGTTAAGTTGCGAGACCACAATTGGATTGAGTTGGGGTGTTACAAAAAGTGTAGTGAACAACGTTCAAGGAGCATAAGGACTCGAAGAATAGCGTATTCAGCAAATAGCCAATAAGTGGCGAAACACAGTGTAATGGCGGAAGCTAATATAATAGCGGATGCAGTGTAAGTTGATGTTGTATAATGAGTAAGGATACGGTGCGCAATAAGCGACCGTTGTATAAGTATTGTTACCGATAAGTGATAGCAAACAGCTAGGCAGTAAGCCAGTAGCCAGTATTACGAGATCAGAATCTCAATGAAACACAGAGTGAATTCCGTTGTGAATCACATAAGAGATTTACTATCAAGAGTTACGCCTCTGCACTCTGTATGACTGAGTGTTTTGGTATTGCACTTGCGTAGTAATGATCGAGTGGGATAGCTAGGAATTGGAAATATGTTAATTATGGGGGAATAATGTTATAATGGCCGATGCATAGGAAATGCAAGGCCCACCAATGAAAGAATACATGTACAAAACCAAATGTGGAGGCATGATTAACAGTAAGTGACTACAGTAGCACTAACTACCAAATATCGGTATGGAATATACCTCAAGTGTGGGGAAATAACCGAGAGAGCACTACACATTAGATGGTAGTTCAATCTCAACCGACAGTAAGTCGGAAGAATCAAGTCAATCATTGTGAAACACATAACAGTATATACAGTCAATTATTATGGAAGTGGATAGAAAGTTTAAACTCACCGAATTCATGCACGGTCAGAGATACCACGCATCGGTTGAGAAACCGTTATTACCAAGATAAAGGTGATAATGGTGATGTACAATACAGTAAGAATAACGAATGGGGCAAACTGAGCCCTACAGTTATTAGAGTTTCACAGCAGAAACTAGTGAGCCAGTGATTCAAGTGTTGAATGTGCAGGGTGAACATGAGTGAATGGCTAATTATTAATGCCTAGAAGCCTCATAGGCCAGGACCAAAACCAGTTAAGAGTTAAAGCAAACTCCAATGAGAATTCTTGGTTTAAGAACTAAACCGCCAATATGGTTAAGATCCTCTAATCAGAATGCATTGTATAATAGACCGCGTGGAAGTTAAAGTACTTCACGACGGCAGAACATTTTAAACCAATGATTCAGTGATTGATTACGTGGGTGTAATCCCTTTTAAGGGGGTAGAGCGCAAAACCACTTAGTGTGTATTACCGTACAAGTGTACGTAGTGTAATGTGACCTATATTGTGCATAGCACAAAATAATTGTTTTGATGATTGGTGTGTGTGTTACGTAAACATACACATTCATTCATGGTTTAATTGTGGTAATTGTGCACAGAAGATGCGAATACCCTTGTGATAAGTGTGTTTATTTGTTAACAGTTGTGTGTGATAATACAAGTGTGGGGAGTAGAGAAACTCCCGGGGAACAAAAACCCCGACATTATATGTTCATATGACACTAAATGTGAAACTATGTGTTGTATTTTGATAAAATATGTGTGTATATATATACAATATAGTGATTCATGAGAGAGTATGAAACCGACATAGAACCTAGTGAGAATAAGATTCCCTAGGTAGCTAGATTTAAGTGAATGGAGATAACTGATAGACGGAGTTCTATCCCTTGGAGATGTATGATTATCACTAGAATGACTTAAAAGATAGAAAATTGGAAATGAGTGATTTATCTGATGCTTGAAATTGAAGTGGGAGGTGAAACTTGATTTTCATGAGATCAAGGGAAGCCGAACACAAATTGGGGTGGAAGGATAGTTCAACACTGATGCTGATCACATCAGGGTTGGATGATTCTTGAAGCTCCCTATAAGTGGTCACAAATAACCACGCTAAGAAAAGAAGCAAAGAGCATAAGTTAGACTTGGAGTTGTATGTGTTTTCAAAACAGTCGATTAATATTTTGAATAAAGGATTCTCTTATACTTAACCTAGTAAAGAATATTTTTGTAGTACTTGCTCACGAGCTGAGGACTTATGAGCCTTTGTCTTCGGACCGGCGACATGAGAAGTACATATGTTAAAAAAAATTAAGTGAATGTTTTGATCTCCCAAAGGAACGGGGACTAGAAGGTGTCCATCGCGACCGGGTTCTGCGGGATCACACTGTATATCAAAGATATTTTTGATTGTTATACATGCTATGACATGTTGTGTGGTATGTGTAATAAATGTATTTGACCTTGATTTCCAAAAGTGTATGTTATCAAGACCTATGAGTCTAAATGTTGTTGTGTTACATAGACCTATGTGTCTAAAGGCTGTTATGTTATCAAGACCTATGGGTCTAAATGTTGTTATGGTACCCAGACTTAAGAGTCTAAGGGTGTTGTATGTATGTGCAAATGTTGTTAACATACCCGGACCATTGAGTTCGAGGTTATCATGTGAGTATGTTATGTTATGTATGGATGTGTATATGTACCCGGACCGTTAAGTCCGAGGTTGTGATGTAAAGTATGTTTGGTTATGGAAGTTTATTTCCAAGTGATTCCTGCGTTCTAATCCAAAAGATGGTGGGAAGTGTAAACTTCGAGGATGAAGTTCTTTTAAGGGGGGTAGATTGAAATACCCCAAACCTTGATATGTTGTTTAAATGTTAAAATATGGTATATAAAGGCTAAGAAGTGCCTTAGAAACATCAGTGAACAATTTAAACCGTAGTAAAACACAATAAAACACTAAGACACAGTTTGAGCAAAAACATGCTCTAATCTTGGAGTGAACTTGGTTGGGACCCAAAGAACCTACCAAGACTTAATAACATTCAATTATGATTTAATAAGGCAAATTAAGTCCTTAGGAAACCTTGGTAGACAATTAAACCAAACAAAACACAAATAAATGCCTAAAGTCAATATGGGCAAAAATGTGCTCTAAGCTTGGGATAAATTTGTATAAGACCTAAAGGTCATACCTATACCTTATAAATATGTTAATGAGCATATTAAATCAATTACTAAAGAAAACCAAGCTTGAAAACAAGTTAAAACACAAAATGTGCTTTAAGGAGCCTTAAAGCACATTTTTGAAAAATTGTCTTGTAAATGAGTTTTGAATGGCTAAATGTCCATCATTACTCTTTAATTAACATGTGTACTACTTAGTATCACATTTGGAGGTCTAAATCAATGGGAAATCAAAATTTTCACAAGAATGTGCCTTGTTTTTGTGAATAGTAAAAAAAAATGCTAGTTTAGTTTATGACATAAGTCAATATAAGTAAGTTAATTGGTCAACAAAGACCATGACTAGGCCTAAAACACTAAGGGGCCGGTTTTTCATGTGTGACTCACCACACTTGACCAATCAAATAAACAAGGAAAAGTTACAAAGCAAAAGTTACTATTTACTTTAGCATAAATATCTCCAAAAGCAACCTTCCTTCTCATTTTCTTCTTTCCTTCTTCATTTCACACGGTCTCCAATCCTCTTCTCTTCTCCTTCGGTGATGCTACAGCTCAAGCACCATCTTCAAGCTTTGAACTCTTGTATCTCCTAGCTCCCTTTGCCAAATCAAAACAATGACCACCATTCTTCTAGTTGGAGCAAGCTCTACACTTCTATCTTTTCAAATCTTCAAGAACTCCATTCGGTGCCATGAAGATTCACCATTGAAGGAGCTTGAGCTCATATTTTCATGCCATGTTATTCTCCTTTGCTTCAAGGTAAGGAAAAACCAAAGAAAACAACATTTCCTTCATTTTTATTACATGTCCGAAAATTCACCATTAATGGTGTCTTCTCTTGTTCTTTCATAGCTCCATTTCAATCCTTAAAGGACAAGGAGGGGTCCTCTCTAGATTCTTATTCAAGCTCTCTTTTGTTTCCAAGGTAAAAACAACTATCCTAATGTGCAAAGACAATATATATAACCTAGGGTTTGTAAATGAGTTTAAGCATGAAGCTTGAATACTCATTGGTTCTACTGTGTATTGATTAGAACATTGACAAGTAGCCAAGTACTCTTACCGATTTCCAAACAAGGAAGAACAAGAGTGTGCAAGTAAAAATCTTGAAGAAAAGAGGTAAACAAACTATCTCAATGTAGTTTAAATGCCTAGGAAAAATGAGCTTGATTTGCTTAATAAAATACCTAAGGAGCCAATGGGAAAAGAGCTAGTGAATTGTTCTTAAGGAGATTATTAAAGGGCATATGTGATGTTGAGTGTATTTGTAGGTTAAAGGCAATATATTATGTGGGAAATTCAGTGTTTAAGGTTTATGCAATTTAAGGGCCTAAAAGCCATGTTATTTAAGGGCCTAAGTGCCAAGCAATTTAAGTTTATGCACTATATTGTGATGTAGTGTAAATTTGGGTGAAGTGTGTGTGTGAGAAAGTTCTTGATGGATTTAGGTGTTCTTGAATGTTTAAATAGTGAAAAACAATGTGTTTTGGTATGACATTGTGCTAGAAGAACCTATGGCAAAATTTGGGTAATGTATAAGAAGTTTTAGTTGCTTAAATGAGTTTTAGTGAACTAGGAAATGTGAGGAATGAATGAATTTTACTAGGGAGAAAAACATGTATTAAGGTGTTATATAGTGCTATGAGGAATTAGGCACTATCTTGAAGTTCTAGGAATTCAATGAGTGTTTTTGAGGATGTATTAAAGTCTTGGAGAAGTTTGTTTAAGGTTTAGGTAATGTTGATGTACAAGGAATGAATGATGTTTAGGTAAGGACATGAGGAAGGAATTTTAAGAAGGTGTGAACAAGGATATTTAGTTAGTAAGAAAGGATGTTTGGGAGATGATGTTATGATGGTGAGGAACATTCTTGGCATAGTGGTTATCATAGGTATGAAACACCACTTGGAGAAACTAAGGAGAAAACATTATAAGTGTTAGGAATTTTGGTAAGAAAAGAGTAAGTGTTTAAGGAGTTATAAAATGAGTTTTATGGATGTTATATGAAGGGTTTAATGTGCCAAATGATGTTGGAAAACATTAGAAGGCTTGAGGAAAAGTTTGGAGAAGATTTGACATTTTCTGGACATGTTCCGGTGGCGTCCGACCCAGGGGGCTGACCCAAGTTTGGGTCGGACGGCCTTTGTTAGACGCCAGTAAGTGGTTCTGGAATGGTCCGACCCAGAGGACTTGGGTCGGACATGGGTCGGACGGTGTGAGTTTAAAAGACGATAAAGTTTCTGGAATGGTCCGACCCAGAGTACTTGGGTCGGACATGGGTCGGACGAAGTAGTAGAATTTTTCAAATCCGGAAGTTACTGGAAGGGTCCGACCCAGTTGGTTGGGTCGGACGGTGGGTCGGACGACCCAAGACATGTAAAAAAAAAACTAAGTGTAGCTTAAGTAGTAAACCCTAGTGGGTATAATGATGACAACCAAGTGTGAGTTTAAACAAGAAAACGTGTCATTCAATCGTGTAAAGTGTTTAGTAAACCATAACATAATAAGTAATTAACCGACATTGTCAATCATGTCTAGGAGCTACGTTTGGCGGGACTCGAACGCAGCAAGGACCAAGGTATGGTTTTCTTGCAACCTGTGTCCTACCGGATTACACCGGCTTGTATGCCAATGTGTTTTTCTGTATGTTTGCCACGTTGTAAGATAAAACATGTAATGAGTTTACAGTAATTCATTTATATGGCGTGTTCAACTCCGATACCATTTAACCTCGGAAGTGTTAAACTTAGTTAACTGAGTCTAGGAGCACATGAGAGTTCGGTATTCGGATTAAACAACCCGAACCATGGGACGTTCTAACCACGGCTATTCGTGTGTTAACTGTGTGATATTGTGTGTGTGAATGTAAGGACCTCCCTCGTATGTGTAACCCAGTAATACTGTATGATGTGTGGATGTGATAGACTCCATATTGGGGTTCTAACTAATATCTAAAAGTAAGTATGTACTAACAGGGGTGAGGAATCCGGTTAGGCCGGTCAGCGTTGTTTGGGAGTGGGTATCCTTTTTAGCCTTACCCTCTCTGTTATGGTTGTTTCCCTCGCGGGTTATGATCTCCCATTAGCTTACTCCAAAGCTTAACTATTCTGACTTATGATCGGTTTAGGGGGAACATGTGTTTGTGTGGTGTGTTCGGGTCACTAAACCCGAACCATCTTAACTTAAGTTACTCGTCCGACTATTAGGACGTAATGAGTGTTGTATAACGAGTTATCATGAGGGGGGTGTCATCATTCTCTAGGCTCACAAGTGAATTAACTATGTTTGGGTCGGTTCCTAAGAGAACCATTCCGTTATGTTATGTGTTATTTGTTGTACTGCAATTCCCATTGCGATGTTGTTATGTGCACGTTGAAACGTGAAAAGTGTTGTTATGTGGTGTATGTAATATGTTGTAAAATGTGGAGTATGTGGATCATGGATATGAATCCCAGTTTGTGATAAGAGGCGTTTAAGGATAACCCGATTATGGGTATGTGTCGTCTATAAGGAAGTAGCTCCTTTAGAGGAGAAACACTCTAGGTTAATGAACAATATGAGTGACTTATCAAGTATGTATGTGTTATCTGTTTGTTGAGCCCATTGTGGTGGAATGTCAGGTGTTGCGTTTGTTATAGTTTACATGAATGATTCATAATATAATCAACCGCATGCTAAGACGACAATTAGTTGTGTGTGGCCCGGTAGCATGCGGGCTGCGAGATTACCATACCAGCAAAGGTGCTGAGCCCCTGGGGGGCCACCCTTTTCTCTTCGTTTCCTATTTCAGGTACAAGGAGCTGGAAGTCGTTCGAGAGTAGGACGGGGTAGTCGTTTGTACATGGGTAATCATTTAAGTTATATATGTACAGTAGGTGTAGTAAGACCGAAATTGTTATCGGTATTAGTTTGTGAATACTCGGTACAGTTGAAAGGTGTATGTTGTTATTGTTGCTAATGGAAAGGGACAGTAATGTGTAGTCGCTCGGGAATCTAGTCCATCAGATGTTGGAGAAATATGTGACTACTTCTTCAACCTAGGCAGTGTACCTAATCGTTTTGCGGAATAGTGGAAAGGTGGGTTGTCGTACTCTTGGGGACCTCGCTGTGGATAACTGATAGTGTAGTAAATTGACTGAGATTTCTATAAACAATTTTATCTTTTTGAGGGAAATGATTATCAGCTAAATAATAAGACAATAATAAAAACAATTAATTAAAACAGAAAGAAATAGAAATTATAAAACTTTTTGGTTTTAAAGAAGCATCCCGGGTTGTTCTGCTTACCTATTTTATTTAACTATATTAATATAACTTTCCCACTTTAACAATAAACTCAAGAATCTTAATTAGTTTATTGACCGTTCCCTGTCTAATAAACCCTGATTAATTTAAACAACAAGCGCAATTCCTTGTTCAAGTTATTAATAAATTAATCGCATTAGTAACAATTCCTATTGGAGATAGATTAACCTATACGGCGAGGAATATCGCTTCTAGTCGTTAACCCATTTGACTTCCTGTGTCTAGAACCTTGTCTCAGCACTGCATTTTGACAAAGAACTACAAATATCACTTTAATAATTGTACAAGAGAATTAAAGCGCATTAAGGAGAGGAATCAAAATACTGTTTAGATAAATTATACTGGAAAGCTTATATAACACAATTATATAAAATAAGCTTGCTTCCTAACCCGGGAAGCTAGATTTATTAATCACACATAATTATAAAAACAACATAATAAATAAGATAGACAGACAGAACGAAGAAGAACGACGGTACGCGGATACAGATCAGGATATGGACTGGTTTTGTGCAGATCGTCTTCTTCGTTGGCTGTCTGGAAAATAACAGCGTAAGTTTAATGAACTTTGGATGGAAGATTGTGGTGAACTGTGGTCTGTCGTGGTTTGAACGGTGGTGTTTGGATTTTTAGGAAGGGAGTAATTATTTTTGAGCAGAAAGCTCGTAGAATTTATAGAAGAAGGAGAAGGAGAGGAAGGAAGGAGAAGGTTGGAGCACGCGTGACCAAGTGGCCAAGTTGAGGAGTAGATGGATTGGGTTTGCAGAAGATTGGGGTTGCAGACGCGTGAGGACTGTCGGTAGGCGCCTGAGATAAGTGTCGGTAGGCGCCGCGAAGAAGGAACGCGAAAAACGAAGAAGAAAACTGTTTGGCGTTGATTTTAGTCACGTCCGCCTGCGCGTCCGCCTGGTTTGTGCGCGGACGTCTCTGTCTTGTCCGCGAGGCGGACGCCTGTGTGCTGTCCGCGAGATAAGAGGCGGACGTCTCTGCCTTGTCCGCGAGATAAGAGGCGGACGTCTCTGCCTTGTCCGCGAGGCGGACGCCTGTGTGTTGTCCGCGAGATAAGAGGCGGACGTCTCTGCCTTGTCCGCGAGATAAGAGGCGGACGTCTCTGCCTTGTCCGCGAGATAAGAGGCGGACGTCTCTGCCTTGTCCGCGAGGCGGACGCCTGTGTGTTGTCCGCGCCTTAACCAGGCGGACGTGTATGTTGTGGGCGGTTGTTTATATATATATACACGACTGTAGTCTAATCTTCAATTGGCTCCAGATTCTTTGTTATAAGTCCGTTTGACTCGCCGTTTGTTGCGTTGGAAAGCTTGTGAGATAAACTATTTGATTCCAACACTTTTTCCTGTATTTGATACATAAAATATATCAGTCCATATCAAGACATAAATCTTAGGAAAAACATACGATAAGTGAGAAATATTATCCTGAAAGTGCATAAGTATAAGGTAAATTAAACCCTTAAATGTCTATGTATTTCTCACTTATCAAACTCCCCCATACTTATCTTTTGCTTGTCCTCAAGCAAATCCATGTACCCAAGCAAGTAGGGAATGCTCAATATTAACAAATATATTATTAAGGGTAGGATAAAGAGGTAAGTACAGTGATCTTTAAACTTTTCGAGGAGTGTGATCCATCACCTACTGGTGGCATAGGTGTGCTCAGGGTCAAAATAAAATATAGAGTTTCGGGGTATGATCCGGAGTGCTTCAATGCTTCTTTAGTTAAGGAGACTTTGAGAACTTTTACCGCGGCCAACTTCTCTCAAGAATGGGCATTGAGGAGAAAACAAAAGGAAAAATAGATTTATGCATTTGTTTCACTTTTGCATAAGAGATGAGAAGATAAAATGTGGACATCAAGCCTTTGTTTTTAAGAACACTCAACTCTCATTGTTGGTTGCCAATGGTGTCTCGCCAGTCCCTTGTTTATTATTATTTTTTTCTTTTTTTGACAGAGAAGCACCCTTTAGCAATCCCTAAGAAAGAAGACAGAAGGAACCCCTAAGCGATAAAAATCCAACCATTTCAGATCATTTGGTCACACCGCATAAAAATGCTCCTCAGAAGCAATCAATTGTTTTTTAAATTTGTACCATTTATCCCACAATTAATAACAGTATTTATTTTTAAAGAGAACAACCCACATATAAAGGGTCCACGATATTGAATTGGAGCATTTTAAGCAATATGTCAATTTAAGGCACTTAGACGAGCGATAGAGAAGTGAGTCCTCCCCCACACTTAGATGGAGCAATGTCCTCATTGCATAGGAAGAATTAAATTAACGAGGTCATGCAATCTACTATCTCACACAATCAAAGCAGAAGGGATATAAAATTTGAAGTGCAAAGTAAAGAGAATGTACTCCCCAGAGTTCGCAGATGTTTAGACAGAGCTCCCCCACACTTGAGTTCAGCTGTAGAAATGTGCAAGATGTTCCTGTAATAAATTTCTAAACAGCCAGAAGAACTCAAGTTAATTCCCCTCGTTCTCTCTCCTTTTTTTTATTTATAAAAACATATATAGGAATAATATGAAAGACAAAACATAAAACAAAAATAGTAGGGAAATAATATTTAACCACTGGGTTGCCTCCCAGTAAGCTGCCCGTATTTATAGTCTTTGGCTAGACTCCCACTTCGTTATCCTGGATCAAATAAAAGTAGACAACAACTTCGCCAGGAAAACGAAGTTAGTAGTAATTAAGAGCAAACCACCTGGATCAAAACAGAACGTTAAGTCGGCAAATAAAATAGGAAAATGTATACTCCACAAAACCTGGTGTTTGAGGAGGTACTGCCGGTAACGTAGTTCTAACAGGAGACCAGGTGGTGATGAATTTTCTTCCTCAAATTGGAGGATGTAAACATCCTCTCTTTGTTGTTGAGGCTTACGGAGGCAGGGTGAGAGTTTATGAGAGACTGGTGGTAGTGCTTTCTCCTCAGATTCGAGAATATAAATATCCTCTTCCGGTTGATGAGGCTCACACAAAATATCTTCAAATTTTAATTGCTCCTCTTGTGCTGGGGATGGAGATGGAGGAGAATTGTAACTTTCAGACATTTGCTCCAACTCAGCGTCGGAGAAAAATGTCCTGATAAGTTTCTTTATCTCCTCATCAGAACTTGTAGCTTCAATAATCTGGCTCGAATCGATCTTCACTCATTGGACTCACCACTGGAATTCTTCTAGCGGTTGGTCTGACTTGGGAGAATTCGTCTGGCCCTTGTAGATTGCTGTTCATTCTGATTGAAGTAGCAGTATCCCAACTGAGCTTCTTGGTACTGTGTATTAGCCTGGTCGACTTCCCACCAATACGGCTCTCGATTTGACTGTTGAGGTGATTGATAATCCTTGACCAACCTTTGATATGAGGACATCTCCTCTTGCATGTGAGTCCATTCCAAATTGATCAAAATCTCTTCACCTCATCGTCGCCGCTCTCCATAATCAGTAACTATCAACAAAAACAAAAATAAAAATACCAAGTAGAATAGAACTAAAAATAGAAAATAAACACAAGAACGGAAATTAACTAAATAGAAAACAAATATGAAACAAAACAGAGATAAAATAAAACTGCTAAAAAAAATATATATATATAAAAAAAACGGTATGTAAAATTACATAAAACAAAAATAAAAAGAAAATTAAACAAATAACAGAAAATTTACACAATTAAAATATTAGCAGAATAATAGAAACAAAATATAACAGAAACAAAAATTAAAGAGAAGCAAAATAATCACAAATTTACAAACAGAAAACTCAGAAAATTAAAAACTACCAATTAACCTTGCCGGAGGTCCCCGGCAACGGCGCCAAAAACTTGTTGGAGAAATATGTGACTACTTCTTCAACCTAGGCAGTGTACCTAATCGTTTTGCGGAATAGTGGAAAGGTGGGTTGTCGTACTCTTGGGGACCTCGCTGTGGATAACTGATAGTGTAGTAAATTGACTGAGATTTCTATAAACAGATTTTATCTTTTTGAGGGAAATGATTATCAGCTAAATAATAAGACAATAATAAAAACAATTAATTAAAACAGAAAAGAAATAGAAATTATAAAACTTTTTGGTTTTAAAGAAGCATCCCGGGTTGTTCTGCTTACCTATTTTATTTAACTATATTAATATAACTTTCCCACTTTAACAATAAACTCAAGAATCTTAATTAGTTTATTGACCGTTCCCTGTCTAATAAACCCTGATTAATTTAAACAACAAGCGCAATTCCTTGTTCAAGTTATTAATAAATTAATCGCATTAGTAACAATTCCTATTGGAGATAGATTAACCTATACGGCGAGGAATATCGCTTCTAGTCGTTAACCCATTTGACTTCCTGTGTCTAGAACCTTGTCTCAGCACTGCATTTTGACAAAGAACTACAAATATCACTTTAATAATTGTACAAGAGAATTAAAGCGCATTAAGGAGAGGAATCAAAATACTGTTTAGATAAATTATACTGGAAAGCTTATATAACACAATTATATAAAATAGCTTGCTTCTAACCCGGGAAGCTAGATTTATTAATCACACATAATTATAAAACAACATAATAAATAAGATAGACAGACAGAACGAAGAAGAACGACGGTACGCGGATACAGATCAGGATATGGACTGGTTTTGTGCAGATCGTCTTCTTCGTTGGCTGTCTGGAAAATAACAGCGTAAGTTTAATGAACTTTGGATGGAAGATTGTGGTGAACTGTGGTCTGTCGTGGTTTGAACGGTGGTGTTTGGATTTTGAGGAAGGGAGTAATTATTTTTGAGCAGAAAGCTCGTAGAATTTATAGAAGAAGGAGAAGGAGAGGAAGGAAGGAGAAGGTTGGAGCACGCGTGACCAAGTGGCCAAGTTGAGGAGTAGATGGATTGGGTTTGCAGAAGATTGGGGTTGCAGACGCGTGAGGACTGTCGGTAGGCGCCTGAGATAAGTGTCGGTAGGCGCCGCGAAGAAGGAACGCGAAAAACGAAGAAGAAAACTGTTTCGCGTTGATTTTAGTCACGTCCGCCTGCGCGTCCGCCTGGTTTGTGCGCGGACGTCTCTGTCTTGTCCGCGAGGCGGACGCCTGTGTGCTGTCCGCGAGATAAGAGGCGGACGTCTCTGCCTTGTCCGCGAGATAAGAGGCGGACGTCTCTGCCTTGTCCGCGAGGCGGACGCCTGTGTGTTGTCCGCGAGATAAGAGGCGGACGTCTCTGCCTTGTCCGCGAGATAAGAGGCGGACGTCTCTGCCTTGTCCGCGAGGCGGACGCCTGTGTGTTGTCCGCGCCTTAACCAGGCGGACGTGTATGTTGTGGGCGGTTGTTTATATATATACACGACTGTAGTCTAATCTTCAATTGGCTCCAGATTCTTTGTTATAAGTCCGTTTGACTCGCCGTTTGTTGCGTTGGAAAGCTTGTGAGATAAACTATTTGATTCCAACACTTTTTCCTGTATTTGATACATAAAATATATCAGTCCATATCAAGACATAAATCTTAGGAAAAACATACGATAAGTGAGAAATATTATCCTGAAAGTGCATAAGTATAAGGTAAATTAAACCCTTAAATGTCTATGTATTTCTCACTTATCATCAGACCGATACAATGTATATGTAATAGCCTTGTTAGCCACGTGGGTGGTTAACGGCGTGTAACACCAACGAGTTAATTAATGTGATGAAGTGTAACACCCCAACCGTTAATCTCATCATTACCTCATAATCCGTTACTAATTACACTACTCACGCAGCGGAACTCTAATTACAACGAGGGGTGAAACAACGCCGTTAGCCACCCATGTGGCTAACCAGGCTAAACTTACATACCGTAACGGTCTGATGAACTGGAACAACCGAGTACTTCATACAAATTCATTACTCATTTCATACCTCTACTATACCGAGTCTACAATATACGGATGCCGATAACATACTCGGACTTACACCTCATTCAAACGCATAAGTAATTACAATCTAACTACCCATGCTCACTGCAGTCCCCGTCCTACTCTCTCGAACGGTGGTCAGCTTCAAGTACCTGCACACTAAAAACGTTCCCCCTAGGGGTCAGCTTACGCTGCGCATGAAATTCGCATATACCGCGTGCTAACCGCGGTACACCGACTACTTTGGGTCGGATATACATGGAGTTCATTTTAATCAAACAACATGCATCATGACAATACGATATATATGTATATCACACAAGGAATCTACATCCAATCACGGAACACGATTCCTAACTAACATAACAATGTTGTTAGTTGTAACTGGTTACTCTTAGGCATTGAGGGTTATTCCTCACTATGCCTTGTTTACTTATTCAATACCTCACCCGCTCTCTCGGGTTACTTATTCGTATACACACCCATTCTCTTGGGCTACTCATTCTTATACTTACCCATTCTCTCGGGTTACTCGTACATATACTCACCCCTTTCTCTCGGGTTATTTATACTCATTATCTCACCCACACTCTTGGGTTATTCATACTCAAGCTCTTGTAGATTCTCGAGACACTACAGGTCTCCTACGACACGCTTGTTACTCTTATACATACTTAAGCCAAAACTCATGGCTTTCTAGCATAGTCTTACTTCCCCGGTTTCGACCCTACTCTGGGTCTAGCATGGTGGGAAGGTTCAACTAGCTCACGGAACTCTCTCTTAGTTCCTATCTCTTTACTTAGGTCCGACTACTCTCGGACTACTCTCATTCCCATACACTCCTCTCTCGGAGTTATAATAATAATATCATATATATTAGTTTAGAAGCATCATTCTCGATGTTTCTGATGACTTTGGGAACTCTCCTTAAATCCGGGTAAGCTTAGGTTTAAGGGTTACCCTCACAATCATATGCTTATACATTCGGATATTTTCTTATACCGGGTAAAATCCTCATATAAGAGGTCGACCGTATCTCAAGGGAGTCACATAGTCCCTTAGGTCTCTTTTACCTTTCTTATATGTTTACATTATTGGATTAACTTCAATCCTCTCAATGGAGGTTCATTTATCTCTCCACTCATATTTATTTCGTGGATTGTTTCAGTAAGGTTTTCTAACCGCTATCGGGTATTTACTCAACCCGTACATCTCCTCACGTTCTAGGGAGTTCATATGTTTGCGTTATCGTTATACTTTAATCGATAGCTTGTGTGTGTTTGCATATTTTCGTTATCATACGCATCGTTCCGTTCTACGGATCTCTAGCCGAACGTTACTCACTATGAGTCGGTCTTTACACTATGTTAGACCACACCGGCATACAAGTATGTTAGTTCATTCAACATACAACAAGACATTCATAATCAAACAAGGGATTATTTTCATGCTTTAGTCTTGATTAAGCCGGCACACAAACACACAAATCAGAGTAACTCGGTTAGCATACGGGGCATGAGAAAATCATACCTTTCACCGGGGTTTTTACTTTTACCGTGTCATCTCACCAAGCTCGGGTCACGCACGGTTCTCTGATAATGTTTCAACATTATTATTAATACTAACATCACACGGAACATAATAAAATGTTACTCCCGCAGTTACCCCGTTATCCCGTTTACTCGGTTTTACTCTTGTCAATTTGAGTTCTCACTTCTCAATCACTTCCAACACTTCCTTACACTTCCTAGGGCCTTTACATGTCACCAAACAAGGCCTTAACATCTTATAACATCATTAACATTCAAACCCCCATCATCTAAAACCTTTAAAATACTCTCTGTGGGTTTCTGGGGGTGGTCCGGGACTTGGTCCTTACCCTAAGTCCCGGACCAACTGAAGATACAACTCTCGGCTCAAATTTTGCTATGGTCCGGGACCTTGTACCTAGGCCAAGTCCCGGACCAATACTCATCTTAATTCTCGGCTGAATTTAGCAAGTGGTCCGGGTCCTTGTACTAGACTCAAGTCCCGGACCAAACATGGTAGGCAACTCTCGGCCTTAATAAAGGGGGTGGTCCGGGACTTTGTCCATGGACTAGGTCCCGGACCCTGCTACAGATTCTACAGATTTGCAATTTTCTAACTCTGTTATAGGTCCTCTCATAGCCCATTGATAAACCAATCTTCCCCAACTAAAATCCACATGTTTTAGCACCTAATTACCCTTCTTAATCACCTTAAACTAAGGACAAAACTTATCACTTAATTCATGCACATTTACACCATTTCCACCCTCTCTGTTACACTAATGCACAACAGCACTTCTAGTTTTTTTTTTGTTTCTGTTGTAGTTTTCTATCTTCTTTCTCTTCTTCCATTCCAACTCCACGCATCAATACACTCAAACCCATACATTCCTAGGCAAATTTTGACAAGGTTTGTCTACATTCCTAAGCATTCTCCACACACCAACCAACTCCCAAAATTCTATTTTTCCATCTCTGTTTTAACAACATTAAAACCTTTACAGCAGTACACTAATTCCCCTCTGTTATCACATATATAACAGTCCAATCTCATGACTCTTTTCCCACACTAAAACCTTATTAAACAATCTCATTCATCATCCAAATTGTAGTATCTTAACTACACTGAAACAAGGTCATTATTTACGTTCAAAAATGTGTTTTACATAAAACAAGGTCATCTCAAGGTAAGCTCAATACCTTGTTAGTTTTCTGTTTTCTTTCCTCTTCTTCCTCCTTCTCTTGTTCTCTCTTCCTCTTCTTGTTTCCCCACCATACAGAGGTATTGATTGCTATCTACAATCTCAACCCCAAACCACACATAACAAGCTTGTTTATTTCTCACGTACCTCACAAAACTAATTTCAAGGGCTAGTTTTTAGGGTTTAGCTTAGAGATTACCTTCAAGAGTCCAAATGGAGAGTTAGGCAATCAAAATGATGAAGCTCCAGCACTCCTCAAAGGCAAGAAGAAACCGGCTGGACATGGGGAAAAATTCAACGTGGGCATTCTTGATTTCTTTACAAGAAAAGCTAGGAAAGGAGAGCTTTTGACTTTCTTTTTACCTTCGGGTATCTAGAAGATGAAGGAGATCCAAAACACTCCTTTAAGCTCCAAAATGGCCTACTTCCATGGAGGTGAAGATGTACGTTTCAAGCTTTTGAAGAGTGGAAAGTGTTGCCCTTAACAAGAGGAGTCTAGCGGTACAAATTTTGTGTGATTTGGTGTTGTATCGAGCAAGAGAAGAGAGAATGAAGATGGGCTGTTTGCTCTCTGTTGGAATCGCCATTGTAATACAGAGGAAGGAAAAGTTTAGTCTCAGAGGGAGGGGAAATCGTGACTGGCTAGGTGAAATAGAGGTGAGAGAGTGTAATATCACTTTTCACTATTTGTACTTGTTATTATTTTTTTTTTCCTTGTCTTGTAGTGTATTAGGTAGTACGAGAGGGCTGGTAGGAAATAAAACATGCCCCCTTGTATTTTAAAGTAACCGGCCATACATAATGCAAGGGGGGTTTAATTTTTTACTTTTTACATTTACACCCCACAACTTCCCGGTTTTACACTATTCACTAACCGGGTCCGTTTTTCGGAATTTTCTCGTTTAATTAATTTTAATGGTTATTAAGCTTCCATTAATATTTAATTATAGTTATTTAATCAACTATAATTTTTACGGGTCCGTTTGACCACTTAAAATAGCGTTTTCGGGTTTTCTCGAAAAGCGTGCTATAAAACTCCGTTAGCATTTTTAATCCATTATTTGGATCCGTTTTCTTCGGGAATCATTCCCGTATACTAATTAGGCCTAACTAAGCCTTAGGAATCCATCTCGGACCCTCTCGAGATCATATATCTCTTATACTCATTTAACGCGCATTTTAGCGTTTTTCGCTTTTCAAGCGTTTTCTCTTTTCTTTTGGTTTTATTTTCTTTACCAATACACTTTAGGCACCATTAAGCCTTTAATAATCATATTAGAGTAATTTAATCACCATTATTAGGTCCGGGGTATTAAAATCTACCCCCCTTAGGAACTTTGTCCTCAAAGTTGGTGGATCTAAATGGTTACTCTCATGGGCACGCTATGCCAAGGTTATAATACCTGTACAACCTTACTGACTCCACAAGTCAGTCTCATTTCATACTACACATACCACACAAATAACACAGCATGTATAGCAATCAAAAATACTCTTGTATTCTCTCCATGGAATCGGTCCGAAGACAAGAAGGCACTACAGTCCTCGAATCCATGTTGAGTAATATACTACTGATCCCTCAGGTACCGGTCACGTTGAACACTTACTCTTTCTGGTTCACGGCCGTTTCGTGACAAATGGGCACTTACTCTCTCTGGCCCACGGTCCCTTCGGTTCTGATCAAATCATTACACATATACATATCCTCAGGCACTCTGGTTGACTCACTCAACACAGGAACATCTCAGGGTACTCTCCCCGTCCCGCTGCCTTTGGAAAAATCACACACTGACACCGCCCCAACCGGTCACTTAGGACCGCCGCACGTACGGTGCAATGGTTTCAAAACTAGTACACGCCCACCGTTCTACCGGTCATCAAGACTTAAGGCCGTAGCCATCGGCGGGTGATAGCGGTTTCAAAACCAGTTTTCATTTCCATCTTCATACTTGAAGAAAATTCTTTTTCCAAAATCTGTTTGAAAATTCTTTTTAAAACATCACACAACTCCAAATCCGGTTCATGGTAGTTGTATCTTTTCTTAGCGTGATTACTTGTGACCACTTATAGGGAGCTTCAAGAATCATCCAACCCTGATGTGATCAGCATCAGTGTTGAACTATCCCTCCACCCCAATTTGTGTTCGGTTTCCCTTGATCGCTAGCAGATCAAGTTCCACCTCCCGTCAGTTTCAAACAATCAGATAGTCAAACATTTTCGTTTTCTATCTTTTACTCTTTCTAGTCATATTCACGAAACAATTCGTTTCAATTAATCTCTAGTTCCTGGTACTTAGGTCATTTGTCATTCTCATTGATTCACTACTTTACCTAGGTATTCCATACTTATGGCTTCATTTACTCAAATTGTTGCTCAATTTAAAACACATAACATACAACTCCAAAGGATGGAACTCACTCCATCTATCATTCTCAAATAAATCACCTAGGGAACTCACTCCCTCTTAGGTTACACATCGGTTTCATGCCGATTCATACTCATCATATCTCATGTCTAATCTCACTAGACATATACTATAGGGATTCTCATTCCCTAGGAGTCTCTCTACTCCTCTTTTCATAAATATTACATTCTCATTACTTGCATCTCTCATGCACATACTCATACTTACACGATGAATGGTAGACATGTTTAAGTACATGAGTTCCAATCATCAAATATTTCTTTCGTGCTATGCACATAGTAGTTTACGCACCAATACGTAAAACATACTCTAAGCGGTTTCTCGCCCTACCCCCCTTAAAAGGGGTTACGCCCGCGTAACCAACCATATGTTATCACTGAACATTGGTTCATATTCGAGTATTATGAAGTGTTTTGACTTCAGTTAATTAACTCATAACCGGGTTCGGTTCTAGCCTCTAAGGCTTCAAGGGTTTATGATAGATATACTTAACCCTGAATCACGGTCCACAAGCTTCTGCTGCGTGACCTGATAACTAGAGCTTAATTCGCTCTTTGGTATTCTCAATGTATTCAATCGTCGCTTGGTATCTCTTACCGTATGCGAATTCGATGAATAGATTGTCTCTCCAGTTCTCTGGGAATCTACTTCGTATAACACTGTATACCTTTGTGATTATTCACTTATTTTTCCCGACTTGTTGTCGGTTGAGGTCAAGCTACTACTTAGCATGTAGTGCTTCCTCGTTTTATAGTGGCTCATGGATTATGTTTGTTTCTTGGTTCTGTACCAGAGTTCTTCATTCATACTACTCTGTATTTTTTTTCCACATATCGATCCTGGGCCCTGTGGGTTACTACCCACGTTCTTTGTGCATCTTTGGCCAATGGCCGCACGGTTATCTCTCTAGATTCTCACTCAACAGACTTCGTCGACATTTCTCAATTCCTGGCTCTCCCACTCGATCATCACCGCACAAGTGCAATACCAAAACACTCAGTCATACAGAGTGCAGAAGCGTAAACCCTTGGCAGTAAATCTCTCATGGGATAGGAATGATTATGTCTCCTTACCACATTTTCTCATCAACTTCATATCATGAACTGGCTATACTCTTACAATGGTTGCTTGCTGCGTACCATATTCTTTCTCATTTCCATGGCATCCGCTACTACTTTAGCTTCCGCTCAGGTGTTCTCGCCATTTACACGATGGCTTGCCATTCACTTGGCTCAACAATATACGCTATTCTTTAAATCTCTCTGCGCGCTTGCGCACTGCTTACTCTGCAGTTCATACTGTACACATACAGTGTTCACTACTCATCCGATTACTCTATCGGTTTCCTTTGTACTGCCATCAAGGTTCCTCTTTACACACTACTATAGTTCATATACTCATTGGCAATATACACATGCTCAAGTTTTACTACACCGCTCTAGCGGTTTCACATTACATACTTAGGTGGTAGCCTTTCTCTGGAGGATTCACGCAAATGCCGCTCCATAGGCCCCATAATAACAAGTGGTATCCCCCACTTAAGGTAGTGGTTCGTTCTCCACTGTTCCTCTTATGCCTCTATGCATAGGTTTAGAACGTTTAGATCTACAAGTTGCAGTTAGTTTACCGGCTTATAAGCCACATTGCTTCGCCATGCTCCATGCGGGCTGTTTATACAGGTTTCCGCTTCTCCGTATACCATTAAATGGTTTGGAGGTATTACTGGGTTTTGATATGGTAGTTTCATCACGCTTCCAAACATGGAAGACCCTTAAAGTATTTTGATACTAAGTCATGCCCTCTAGCATTTTAGGGTATCCCATGTTACGAGGGATCCCTTCGGGTTCTACCCGCGTGTTTGCTTAAACACTTGTGTTCTCAACACGATGTTTCGTTCAACTACTGTTGACTCCGGCACCCTTTTCGGATTGCTCCTGGGTGTTACTGAGTAATGCCATTACATCTGGCTTGTACTCATGGTTATGTTCAGTTGTGACTTCGCCTTGCGGCTATGTCTAATTCAAACTATCCCGTTTAGGGTTGTAATGTCTCCCGTTATTGGGTAGAGTATTAATACTTTTCCTTTACCTACTTAATTAGGTCGTTATTCTCTTAGTGAGATATACTGTGGGAATTCTATCCCGTTTATCTAACATTGATATGATCAATTAAGGCATTCATCTTATTGCTTACACTGGTATATATTCCAGTTATTAAGTATTTCCGGAGACATATCCAATGTCTGTGCTTAATACTCTGTGCTTCTCGCACTTCTTAACGTTATGTTCTTAGCTCCATCATCCTACTGGATTCTTGACTCCTTTAGCTTAGTAAGCTTCTTTGTGTTCTTCGATCATTCGAGGTGTCCAACTGTCTCGGTTTGAATTGGCTCTTTCGTCCGTAGTATGGAGTGGGCTACTTCCCGTGTTCCGTACTCTACTTGTATACATACATGGAGTATCTTATTGATACGTTACCACTTACCCAACTAACTCATAATTGGTCTGTCAGGCCCGCAAGCTCCTTTGGAGTGCGGTCGTTCCATGTCTCATTTGTGTACACTTGTAGTGTCGGTCACGCCTAAGTGAAGTATTCTGTTGCCAACTCCTCTTATATGGTCCTATAATGACTTACCGTGATTCTCTGGTTTGGTTTAAAAATTCGGGGGTTTTTGGAAAATTTCATGTTTGAAAGAAAATTCGGGTTTTAAAAATAAGCTCTTCATGGCATTTCAATGCCGGCTGATTCTTATCCAGTCCAGCTTCTTGCTGGCCGGTATGTTCTTTATACAGTGACTAGGCTGTTAGGCCTTTTCAAGGTTTCATTTCAGAATTCTTAAGGTTCGAGTTGCTATATTGGCTTCATTCGCCATTCTGTACTTTGCTAAGTACTGATAGCTTGTCAAAGCTCTTCTTATTGGTCCCGCTATTACTGCACTTGCCGTGGCAAGTGCGCGGTACTGGCGGTTTTTGGGTTAACTCATACCGGTCACGGTATTGTTCACATTGTATTTGGTAGCCTCGTTGGCTCTTCCTTGATCCCCTAGTTGGATAACTGCTCCTTGGAGCTGCTTCTCATTCCTCTTGACATGACTGTCATTCATTTAGGTGCTCCTCCACTCTCGGAGTTCCTTAATTACTTTAATTCTATGCTTTACCTCGTTGCTCGTTCCCACGTCTTTACTGTGGTTACCGAGGTTTAGCTTATTTAGGTACTACTTTTGTAGTCCTATTCGGGTATATCCCGTAGTTATGCTCGTAGCTGTCTAAGCTGTATCAGTTAAGTATTGCAACCTCTTGGGTGTGGCAGGGTGGGTGCATCTACCTTTGACTAGATTCTCAGTCAATATGTATACCATGGATGGTATTAGTTAACTATGGCGGTCCGTAGACATGTGTCCCGGTTTTTGTTATTATCATTGAGTCCGCCTTGTTGCACGGTTGGTGCTTTCTTTTTGCTGTTGCTCGGCCAGCTAGGTTCTCGCGACTGCTAAGCATGTCGCCCCAAGTTGCCACAGATTTCGGTCTCCTTGGATTAGGATTTCTCGATCTCTCGCCATTATGTGCGGTTATTGTCATTCCAGCGGGATCCGTCTCCGGGCTTTCCGGTTCTCGGGACTTACCGCATGACAGGTTCTGGTTCATATTGAGATATTTATAACTGCCAGATTGGGTTTCCCATCTCTCTGGCGTTCTTTCCCAAGCTTTTAATGCGGGGGTTGTGGAGGGCGGGTCTGGTATTGTAGGTATCCAGATCATACTGGAAGTTCCTATCTAGCGCATCTCTCACGCTACCACTCAACCCTTAGCCCTAAGTCTCTATTTCCTAACTCGGTATTTCCTAAGCTCGGTATTTCCAGTCATCAGAGCGATACTTCGCTCTGATACCATTTTTGTAACACCCCAACCGTTAATCTCATCATTACCTCATAATCCGTTACTAATTACACTACTCACGCAGCGGAACTCTAATTACAACGAGGGGTGAAACAACGCCGTTAGCCACCCATGTGGCTAACCAGGCTAAACTTACATACCATAACGGTCTGATGAACTGGAACAACCGAGTACTTCATACAAATTCATACTCATTTCATACCTCTACTATACCGAGTCTACAATATACGGATGCCGATAACATACTCGGACTTACACCTCATTCAAACGCATAAGTAATTACAATCTAACTACCCATGCTCACTGCAGTCCCCGTCCTACTCTCTCGAACGGTGGTCAGCTTCAAGTACCTGCACACTAAAAACGTTCCCCCTAGGGGTCAGCTTACGCTGCGCATGAAATTCGCATATACCGCGTGCTAACCGCGGTACACCGACTACTTTGGGTCGGATATACATGGAGTTCATTTTAATCAAACAACATGCATCATGACAATACATATATATGTATATCACACAAGGAATCTACATCCAATCACGGAACACGATTCCTAACTAACATAACAATGTTGTTAGTGTAACTGGTTACTCTTAGGCATTGAGGGTTATTCCTCACTATGCCTTGTTTACTTATTCAATACCTCACCCGCTCTCTCGGGTTACTTATTCGTATACACACCCATTCTCTTGGGCTACTCATTCTTATACTTACCCATTCTCTCGGGTTACTCACATATACTCACCCCTTTCTCTCGGGTTATTTATACTCGTTATCTCACCCACACTCTTGGGTTATTCATACTCAAGCTCTTGTAGATTCTCGAGACACTACAGGTCTCCTACGTCACGCTTGTTACTCTTATTCATACTTAAGCCAAAACTCATGGCTCTCTAGCATAGTCTTACTTCCCCGGTTTCGACCCTACTCTGGGTCTAGCATGGTGGGAAGGTTCAACTAGCTCACGGAACTCTCTCTTAGTTCCTATCTCTTTTACTTAGGTCCGACTACTCTCGGACTACTCTCGTTCCCATACACTCCTCTCTCGGAGTTATAAATAATATCATATATATTAGTCTAGAAGCATCATTCTCGATGTTTCTAATGACTTTGGGAACTTTACTTAAATTCGGGTAATCTTAGGTTTAAGTGTTACCCTCACAATCATATGCTTGTACATTCGGATATTTTCTTATACCGGGTAAAATCCTCATATAAGAGGTCGACCGTATCTCAAGGGAGTCACATAGTCCCTTAGGTCTCTTTTACCTTTCTTATATGTTTACATTATTGGACTAACTTCAATCCTCTCGATGGAGGTCATTTATCTCTCCACTCATATTTATTTCGTGGATTGTTTCAATAAGGTTCTCTAACCGTTATCGGGTATATACTCAACCCGTACATCTCCTCATTTTAGGGAGTTCATATGTTTGTGTTATCGTTATACTTTAATCGATAGCTTGTGTGTGTTTGCATTTTTCGTTATCATACGCATCGTCCGTTCTACGATCTCTAGCCGAACGTTACTCACTATGAGTCGGTCTTTACACTATGTTAGACCACACCGGCATACAAGTATGTTAGTTCATTCAACATACAACAAGACATACATAATCAAACAAGGGATTATTTTCATGCTTTAGTCTTGATTAAGCCGGCACACAAACACACAAATCAGAGTAACTCGGTTAGCATACGGGGCATGAGAAAATCATACCTTTCACCGGGGTTTTTACTTTTACCGTGTCATCTCACCAAGCTCGGGTCACGCACGGTTCTCTGATAATGTTTCAACATTATTATAATACTACATCACACGGAACATAATAAAATGTTACTCCCATAGTTACCCCGTTATCCCGTTATCTTGGTTTCACTCTTGTTCATTTGAGTTCTCACTTCTCAAACACTTCTAACACTTTATCACACTTCCTAGGGCCTTTACATGTCACCAAACAAGGCCTTAACATCTTATAACATCATTAGCATTCATAAACCCCCATCATTAGCAACCTTTAAAACACTCACGGGGCAATTCTGGGGGTGGTCCGGGACTTGGTCCTTACCCTAAGTCCCGGACCAATACCGTCACAACTCTCGGGTGAAAAACAATACCTGGTCCGGGACCTTGTCCTGGAGTATAGTCCCGGACCATAGCAGGATATGTACTCTCGGCCTTAATTTAGGTGTGGTCCGGGACTTTGTCCAAGGACCAAGTCCCGGACCCTGCTAAAACCTGCTCCAAACTTGATTTTTCCACTCCAAATCAATCCTTAAACCACCCTTAATCTTTCCATAAACTTTCCACAAGTTTTCCACATGTTTAATCACCTTAAAACATGCTCTAAAACTCTTCAAATCATGGGTTAAACCCTTACTCAAATTCTTGCCCCAAGTCACAATTCTTTCATTCTCATTTCTACACTAATGCACACTTGTGCATTCTCAAACCTCTCTTGGCACTTGCATCTTGTTCTCTCTTAATTCGACCAACCCAAACTTCCAAGATAATGCACACCTCATACCAAGTTCCAAGACTCACTCTTAAAACCTAATATTTTCTTTGTTTTCTAAAAACTCCTAAGGCACTTACACAATCTCTTTTGCTACAGATTTTTGCACATCTCACCACAACATCCTCTCATATACTTGGGTGATCATTTACCCAATTCAAACTCCAACAACACCTAGCTAACCCTAGGTTATTCCCCACACAAAACATCACTTAAACCACTTAGGTTTCTACACAAATTTTGCCATAACTTGGCTATTTTTCTAACATTTCCCAAAGTTCATATCATCACATTATTCAACCTAAAACTAACCAAACCCATCATGGGTTCTACCAGCACATACAAGTTCACCAATACTCATCAATTCTCCAAATACAATACAATGCATAATTCATGAAATGCATAACACTTAATCAAACACTAAATTCACAATGTTTTCTCACTTGCATTATTTTGTACAAGCACATTGCTACCTCAACTCAAGTGGGGTTCATTTATTCATTAACCCTTCCCAAACTCTAATACATGTAGAGTATACTTAAGGGTTGGTTTCTTACCTTGGATTCTCTCAAGTTTCCTTTTAAATACTCTTCTCTTCTTCTCCTCTTTTCTTCACCCAAAATCGGTCAAGGCAAATCACTAGCCCAATTCTCTAGACCAATATACCAATGGATATAAGGAGTACTCATTAGTTCTCCTAACTATGAAAATAACTCATGAATTCAAGAGGAGGGCTCAAGGCATTAAATTTGAACATTACCTTTGGAAACCCTAGAATTGATTTGCCAAGAATCAAAGGAGGAGCTCCAACCCACCATTGGAGACTTGGAGAGTAGCTCAAAACAAAGAGAAGCAAGGCATTAACACATGCCAAAATCGGCCAACACAAGGAAGTGAAGAAAAATGTATTTTTCTTTGGATATTTTTACCTTGGGTGAAAGAGGAAGCTTCAAGCTTCAAGATTATGTGATTTTCTCCTCAAATGGGCAACACCCACGAAAATGAAACTCATCATTTTCAAGTTTTGAAAAGAGAGAATGATAGAGGGTGAGGAGAGGATCACAAATATGTGGTTATTTTTGAGTTTAGAGCTTAAACAAAGCTTGAGCAAGGAAGGGAAGTGGGAAGAAGCCATGGATGAGGGGGGAAGAAATCGTCCCAGGCTGGAGGAAGGGGAGAACGTCTGGGAAAGGAGAAAGGAAAGAGGGAAAGAAAAGAAGAAAGTGAGGGAGGAGAGAGAAGAACCTACCTTTTCTACTTTACTTTTCCTTCCCTTTTATTTTCTTTCTTTATTTACTAACTAGCTATTATTAGAGAGGGGATGCTATTTGGATAATAAAAACCGGCCCCACTTATACTTGTAGACTGGAGCGTTTTTCGGTTTCTGACAGAAAACGCTCGTTATTTTACCCGGTTTGGCACTATTCACTTACCGGGCCCGTTTTTCAGATTTTTCTCGTTTCTTTATTTTTAATGGTTATTAAGCTTCCATTAATACTTAATTATAGTTATATAATCAACTATAATTTTTACGGGTCCATTTGACCACTTAAAGTCACGTTTTCGGGTTTTCTCGAAAAACGTGCTTTAAACTCCGTTAGCGTTTTAATCCATTATTTGGATCCGTTTTCTTCGGGAATCATTCCCGTATACTTATTAGGCCTAACTAAGCCTTAGGAATCCATCTCGGACCCTCTCGAGATCATATATCTCTTATACTCATTTAACGCGCATTTTAGCGTTTTTCGCTTTTCAAGCGTTTTCTCTTTTCTTTTGGTTTTATTCTTTTTACCAATACTCTCTAGGCACCATTAGGCCTTTTATAATCATATTAGAGTAATTTAATCGCCATTCTTAGATCCGGGGTATTAAACTTACGAACCAGAATTTAATTCTTTGATAAATTCTACCTCATGCTAAGATATAATGTCCATCCTAAATACAATAAAGGGAATTGATTTATTAAGTTATTCTTTTGAAACCTAAGGTTTTGTAAACAATATAAAATGTATTTAAGACTTGAGTTTAACGAAGTTTAATATAAAAGGATTATACATGGTCTATAGAGAGAATGTGTGTAAAAGTAAAAACAGTTAGGGAATTAAATGTAAGTAAGGATACATAAAAGGTTATCTTAAGACACCTTATTATAAGTTATGGTTAAGTAAATAATATACCTTGTGAATACTAAATGTGAGAGTTCGATAAGTTTGAGTTAACTATAATATGGTTATTTCAAGATGAAAAGTAATTTAACAACTTATGACAAGATTAATAGATGGTTGTAGTTAAAGGCCATTCTGAACTAAAGATAAGATAATTGAGTTTAGTAGCTCAAATAAGTTATACTAAAATGTATCTACAACACTACGATTTCAGTATACGGGATGTAGATCTTAATTAAGTTAAGGGGGAAGGCTTAGTTATAATGGATTATCTAGATATTGATAAAGACACAGTCAATAAATTGTGAAATAATAGTATAGTATTCTAAGATAAACCCATCATTGGTCATAACACGATGTATGTCCTAAAGTAAGAGTAAAAGTATTGTGCGTAAGAATTGTTTTGAAATTCTAAGACTTGATTGAATAACGTATAATGCCCTTATGTTATTAGGGTCTTTAATGTGGGAATTAAGGTTAAGTATGGGTAAAGTGGATAAGGTGGAACAATTAACTAGTGTTGATAAAATACATTCCTTGGTCTTACAACCTTGAGTAATACATCGTTCTCAGACAAGTCAAAGATTATACATAACATTTAAGTGAGGGCTTAAAGGATAATTGAGACTTTGAAATAAGAGTAAGGAGTTTATTTACGCGTAACATAGGCTACGAGTGGTTGATGATGGATTACCTTTAATATTCTTCAGAGTACTGTTGATTGTTTGCGCAAGTTGATTAGAACTGCTACAACGTTACCCAGGTACGATTTCTCGTACTCAGCTTGACGTGTTTTGGACTTTATGGAATGTTTTGTACGATTTCTCGTACTCAGCTTGTTGTGTTTTGGACTCTGTGGAATGTTTTGGAAAACGCTAACTGACTTTAAGAGGAACTTCTAAAAAGGAATTGGTTGTGTGACTAACTCAGCTTGTGTGACTAACTGAGCCTTGAGTATGAAACTTACATGGGTATTGGTTCCTTCTATTTGGTGTCCCGTTAGACATTGACTGCTTAGGGTTTACGCTTCTGCACTCTGTAGGACTGAGTGTTTTGGTATTGCTCTGGGTAGTTGGTGATCTAGTGGGAGTTTGGAAAAGGTCAATCTTGGAAATCTTTCTTTCGACGTGCGCGCGTCTTCAATGGTAACAGCAGGGGGCTGTATATCCCTCGCCCATAGGGGCATTGATATTTAACAGCAGGGGGCTGTATATCCCTCGTCCATCAGGACATTTTTAATTTAACAGCAGGGGGCTGTATATCCCTCGCCCATAGGGGCATTGATATTTAACAGCAGGGGGCTGTATATCCCTCGTCCATCAGGACATTTTTAATTTAACAGCAGGGGGCTGTATATCCCTCGCCCATAGGGGCATTGATATTTAACAGCAGGGGGCTGTATATCCCTCGTCCATCAGGACATTTAAATCTGATAGCAGGGGGTTGTATATCCCTCGTCCATATGGACATTGATATCTGGCGGTGGGGGCCATCTCTCCCAATTGAATTATTCCACTCTTGAGTTATTGGTTCTTGGATCTATCTTATTATTCCTAGTCCTTCGTGACTATCTGAGTCTTTATACTCGAACGAGAATTGGTTCTAACATCAACAATGGGTGCTTACTAACCATGTGGTGTGACTACTTAAGTGGATGACTTGTTTTGGAAGTTCTCTAACTCTATCTTTGTCTTGTTTTCTTTTCTCTTTAACTTGATTGTTTTGAAGTGCTCTATCTCGGTTTTACTTTTAAGAGTTTGTTTTCATGTTACTGTTTATTTTGAAGAGTTATGTTTTATAAGTTTGTTTTTGGAGAATTGTACCAGTTCCATTCCAGGGAACTGACTCACCCCGCTCGGGGTGGGCTGCTTGGTTTCATCTTGCAGGTACGAATTGATTTACAGGTGGCCACGAAGAGAATGAGCGTTTGGGATGGGACTAGGTTTTGTGGAGAGTTAATGTGTTTAATTTCTATTATGTTTGTGTTAAGTTTTTCTCGAGTTCAGACCGTAGCTTTTGTAGATTGTAAGTTGTAATTGGTGAGGTTTGGTGCCGGGTGTTTGGAACCCGATGGTCTGTAATCGCCTTAGAGTTTTATTTCCGCTGTATTTATGGTTAATAGGGGCGTTACAACGCTTCCGTCTATTGGATGCCCTTCAAGTACCCTGGTATTGATTGGTACCTTTTTAATAATCCAGGGTATCCCCTGGGTAAGTGGGATCCCTTCGGTGTTCTATCGAGTGTTCGTTATAGCTCCGGTGCTCTTATTACGACACTTCGTCCAACTATGTTAACTTTGATACCCTTTATGGATTGCTCCTGGGTGTTGTTGATTATGCCGTTACATCCGGCTAGCATTTGAGTGTGTTCAGTTTACTCCACATTGCGGTTCAGATTTCAGATTGTCCCGTTTGGGGTTATACATCTCCCGTTCTCAGGGTAGACTATGGGTACTTCTCTTATGGTTTTAACCAGTTTGGTACTTCCTTCGGTGGTGAACGGTATCCTCCGATACCTTAGATGATCACTCTGGGTATTTCCAGTTCATTGAATGTTGATGTGTTCTCATCTGGCATTTGCCTTACTGATTTTAGGTTGGGTATGCAATCCAGCTATCCTGCCTTTGCTTCAAAATCCTTGAGACATATCCAATGTCTTTGGTCATTTACTAGTGCTTCTCGCATTTTTTAACTCTTAATCGTACTCCTGGAGTAAGTTCTTGACTCCTTTAGCTTGTAGCTTATCTGAGTTCCTTCGATTGTTCGAGGGGTCCAACTGTTTCGGTTTGAATTTACCTTATAGTTCAGAGCGGAGCTGACTACTTCCCGTGTTTCGTACACTACATGTATACATACGTGGGGTACCTTATTGGTACGTTACCACTTACCTGACTAACTCCCAAAAGGGTCTGTCAGGCCCGTAAGCTCCTTCGGAGTGCGGTTGTGCCACATCCTGTATTTGGGTACACTCGTAGTGCTCATCACACGCCTAGGTGAAGTATTCTATTGTCAACTCCTCTTGTATCATTCTATGATACTCACCGTGATTCTTCTGATTTGGTTTTAAAAATTTGAGGTTTAAACAGAAAGGTTTGTGGTTTAGAAAGAAAGTTTTGGGTGTTGAAATAAAAATCTTGAGTCTGAAAGAAAATCTTCATGGTGTTGCCATGCCTAAGGTACTGACCAAGTCTAGCTTCTCGCTGACTGATATGTTCGTTAATATGATGGTCGGGCCGTTAGGCCTTTCCAAGGTTTTGTTCTTCAAGTTCTTCGGATTAGTGATCCTACATTTGCTTCAATCTTCATGGTGGTACTTTAGTAAGTACTTGTTGGTTGTCAAAAGTCTCCCAATTGCCTTGTGTTGCTGCACTTGCCACGGGTACGTCGGTTTTTCAGGTTAACAAATACCGGTTACGGTATTGTTTTCATCCATACTTGATGGTTTTATTGGATCTCCCTTTGATCTTTAAATCTTAGTGATCAATCTCCTGAGTAGCCTTTCAGCGTTCGTGACAAGGTTGTCAATAATTCGGGTGCTTTCCCGATCCTTGAGGTACTCTGTGTACCTTGCTTAGTTGCTCGTTCCCACGCCCTTGCGGTGGTTACCGAGGTTTGACAAATCCTTAGGAGCTACGTCGTAGTCCTGTTGGTGTAAGTTTAATGATTACTCTCATAGTTCTCTGAACTATGTTATTTGAGTATTACTGCCCTTTGGCATTGTAGCGTTGAAGTTATTCCAACCTTGACTAATTCCTTAGTCTGTTTGTATACCGTTATTGGTATTATTGAGCATTGCAGTCCGCATACACTATTGTCTCGGGTTTGCTACTCCGTATTTTTCACTTCATTGCGCGGTTGTGCTCCTCTTCTTGCTGGCTTACTCATGGTTCTCGCGACTGCGAAGCACGTCGCCCCATGGTGCCACAAATTTCACTATCCTTTGGTTAGGATTCTCAATCTTCTACCGTTAAGTACGGTTTTGTCGTTCAAACGGGAACCGTCTTCGGGATTTCCAGTTCTTGGAATCTACTGTATGACAGGGTCTTTCTCTCTACAAAATTTATCTTACAACTTCCCGTTCGGGTTTTCCCCGAGTGTGAGTGGTCTTTCCCTCTCTCTGGCGTTCCTTTCCCAACTTATAACGGGGGTTACGGAGGGCGGGATTGGTTATGTAGGTATCCAGATCATACTGGAAGTTCCTATCTAGCGTACCTCACACGCTAACACTCATCCCTTAGCCCTAAGTCTCTAATTCCTAACTCGGTATTTTCCTAAACTCGGTATTCAGACCATCAGAGCGATATTTCGCTCTGATACCACTTTTTGTAACACCCCAACCGGTAATCACACAATTAACTCCTAACCCGTCTCCATTACCAACACACAAGCAGCGGAAATTCCAATACAACCAGGGGTGAAACAATGCCGTTAGTCACCCACGTGACTAACAAGGCCAATCCAAACTCAAATACAACAACAATTACAATATCGGTCTAATGGGTCTTATACCGAGTACACTATACAAACGTTACTTCCATTACTTAATCAATTCTCAAATCAAATACAACTTCAACTCCTTAATACACAAACACAATATCCATTCCATACTATACCGAGTATCTACAATTCTCAAGTCTATCCTTGACCTTTCGGTCTTACAAATCCACAATACATAAACATAATTCCTTAAACAACTACCCATATCAATAACAACCCCATCCTACTCTTGAACGGTTGACGGCTTCGTTGTACGTGGAAAATAAAAACGATGCCCCTAGGGGCTCAGCAAAATTGCTGCATATGACTTCCGCATACCCCGCGTACTAGCGAGGGTACGCCGACTATTTGGTCGAGAGCATGTGGTTCATTTTATTTCAAACAGCATGCAAGGCATCAATACATTATATATGTAAACAAACACTAACACACACATCAAGAGGTTATTTTAATTTGTTATATACTTAGGCCTTGTGGGTTATACCTCACTATGCGTCAATTCATTCTACATTGTCACCCCACTCGCTTGGGTTACACTTACTCAAATTCTTTCACTCTCAACCTCAAACTCAATACTCAAATTACAAACTCAACTCTCTCAAGTCACAACTCAATACTCAATGCTCAATTCTCTACCTCAATCAATTTCTCAAACCAATACTCAATACTCAAAGGCATCTTTTAAGTCTTAGCCACGACCTCTGGGCAGGGTCATACACAAGACCCACCAACGGGCTTAAAATACAAAAGGAGCTATGCATTTAGCTCCTCAAGTTCACAAATGTCCAGTTCTCTACCGGACTACTCAAATTCCCAAAACTCCTCTCTCAAAGTCATTTCTCAATCTCAAGGATTAGCCTAGAGGTATCTCTCTCGATAACATCTATTGGCTTAGGGGAATTCATCAATGTCTAGTATTCTAAGATTTAAGGTTTTACCCAACTTATTGAATACTCTCATGTTCGGGACATGGTTTATTTTAGCCGGATCCTCATATTGGGGTTCAACTATGTTTCTAAGGGGTTTGGTGATCCCTTATACTTCTTTACTTTACTCAAGGTTCATATTTTGAACATTTATCAATTCTCTAGATAGAGGTTACTTATGTACTTCCACTATTATTTATTGTGTGGATTGAATCAATTCGATTCTCTAACCGTTATCGGGAGTTTACTAATTCCAATAAAATTCTCTCACGTTCTAGTGAGTTTGTAGGTTTGCGTTATCGTTTATCGGTTCGATAGTTTTAGAGTGTTTCCACACTTTTATTAATTCGCCACTGATAAGCCGTAGACTTATCACATTTTATAAGCTAGATCTGTAATAATATTAGTTAAATTACGGTTAGAATAGGTAGTAATTGTGTTATTTTATATGTAAAATGATTTTATATGTCCAGTCTTATGGTTTGTGTGTAATCTATGCAAGGAGATAAATTCTATGTCAGAAACTAAGAATTGCCGGATATGAAGTCGGATTCCTCACGCACGGCACATATGCGAAGTTTAAGGAGTTAGGTCGGGCACGATGTCGGATTTTATGTAGCCGGCACAAGGAAAAGATGCGTCGACTCACCAGAAGTTAGCTGTTATTTACCGTTAACTAATTAACCAGTGCCGGGTATGATGTCGGGCATACCTGTCCGGCATGAGTGACTTTTCACGCCCTGGAGGTTACGACCGTTACAGCCCGCACACGTTTTTAATAGACATGCCGGATCACACAGACCCTGCAAGATATCCGGCACAAAACTTTTTGGTGCCTATAAAAGGAGGCCGAATGTTGCATTTCTGGGAATCATCTCATATATACTTTTACACTCTGAAAATCCTCAAAAACGTCCCGAAGTGCTGCTGGAGGAAGATCTTGCATCATTTATCAAGAGAAGAAGAAATTGTCATCGGGTTAAGGCTAAGACCATTTTACTTTCCCCCTTGATTGTTCTTCTTTTATTTTGAAGTAGAGGATGTATTAGAATCCTTAGTGGTACTGATTTGAAGTGGTTCTCTTTGTAAACACACTATGTTTATTCAATAAAAGATATAAGTCAACTTGGAATTTTGTGGTTATTGCAATTAGGAATGAAGTTGCCCCTTCTTCCAAGTACTTCAATTCTGACCTTGGTAAGGCAGAAAGGTTGAGGAATTCCAAGTGGTCTTTTTTATTTGTCTTTTATAACTTAAAGGATGAAATTCAAGATTTAGAATTAACCATGTTATTCTCCCCCTTTTGGTTCGTTGATTACCTAGATATTGTTAGTTTTTGATAATGATTTGGGAGTACTTAGTTCGGCTTCGAACTGGAAGAGTAATTTGACATTTTGAGCATGCCGGATGGCATGCCGGGTGCAAAACGTCCGGCACATTCAATGTTCTTGTCTTTGTCGTGCGCATCTTGTCCGGCATAATATCTGGCAATCTCAGGAGTTGGCTAAATTCTTGATTTATTCTTTTCTATGATGATCATTAGTGTTTTTATGATGTTGACCATTCGAATATGGGGCGAATCTTTGTAAATATCATTTTAGATTAGGTTTTAGGAAGTTTTCTTAATCTATACTTATACACCTTTTTCCCTCCTTATTTAGTAATTACCAAGGCTAGGACTAATTTTCTATACAAGTCCCTAGGGTTCGACTTACTTGGTCTTAAACTGCTTCCCTGCTACTTTTGACTGGGTTTTTGTTTGCTACCCGTAGTAGATTGAGTAGGTTTCTATTATTTAGGCTTATGCCGTGCATAGTGCCGAGTATACTTTACCCGGCATATTCTTAATTTTCCCCATGTCTTAGTTTAATCTTTTGTACATAATTTTGTATGTAATACCTACTAAAATCTCTATTAGCAAAATGGTGCCGTTGCCGGGGACTTGGAATTAGTCCAAGTCCTAAAATTGGTAATAGCCTTTTTTGTTCTTTTCATTGGTTTTTGTTTTCCAAATGTTGAATATGCCGGACTAATAGCCGGACGTCTTATACCCGGCTTAATCAGAGGAAGTCTGTGCCGGATATTAAACTTCCGGCATGAAACCCAGCACATTCTGTAATTTCGAGATTGCCCTCCCGACGAATGCTATTTAAATGTTATTTACGTTTTCGCTAATTTTTACTTGCCACGTAGGATGCCGGGTTGCTATGATCCGGCAAATTTGGAGGAAGTCCGATGCCGGACATTTCCTATCCGGCACTCTACCCGGCTCGTTCAACTTAACATTTATTTTTCTTTCTCTCTTGTTATTTATATATTCCTTCCTCTTATAAATGTCTCACCCTTTGTCCAACTTTGTACTCAGGATGTCTAGTAACGTTTGGATGGCAAAGTTACAGAGTGAAGAGACCGACCTTTTTCATTTTCTACATATCTATGTAGTAAATGAACTCTAACCTCGTACAGGGGTGGAAATATATATTAAGAGGAAGAAGATGAGACCTGCCCTTTGTTACCACCGCCTTAGGACTACCACACGCATGAGAGTCATGCCCGTGGATGAACTTAGGCGAAGATTCCCGTATTGGGGTATCTTCACTAATATAATTCACCAAAGGCCCCCCTCCTATGCGATCTTCACTAGTAGAGTTAGACGGGCAAGTTTAGGGTTATCTATTAGTATACCTTAGTATCTCTTATATAGTTTTTTTTTATTTATTTATTTTTAGTTTCTTTTATATGTTTTTTTTTATGTTCTCTTTTATATACTATGTAATGACGATGATATGTCCATTTAATAAAAAAACATATATTACTAATTACATGTTCTTTTCAATTACTTAAAAACATTTCCTTTGTCATCTCTTAGGTACTTGTTTTTTCACTAGGTGAATGCTTCTTAGATCACAAGGTCTCTCTGACAAAATAGTAGATTACGAACCTGAGATCGAGAGAACATTCTTGCGCTCCTCAAGACAAAGAAAGAACCAATCTTGCCCACAGGAGGAACCAAGTACTTCAAGCGAAATGGCAACAGTACGCAACATCAACAGGCCCTCTAATCAAGGCCAAAAGCCGGCCATCAATCTCCCTACTCTTCCCCAAGCCGATTATGACGAATGGCAGAAATTGAAGTCGTATCATCAAATCCGCTGCATCAAGGAGTTAGGAATGTTTGATGGTTCCAACCCAGATGAGGCATTGCTCCACGTAACAAAGTTCCTGCAACATGTCAATAGCCTCACCGCTACCGACGTGGTCTTGCAATTTGCTCGTCTCTCGCTTTTCCCTCACAGTCTCAGTGGAATTGCAAGCAAATTGTACCACAGCCTGACGCCAAACACTATCTCCACGTGGGACGACATGGCGACGAAGTTCTACGACAAATTGCTACCACCAAGTCACACTTTAGAAATGATCGCTGAAATCTACAATTTCAAGCAACCTGGATCAGAGAATATTTGTGAAGCTTGGGATACATTTAAAGGATTACTCCTGAAGTGTCCCCACCATGGTCTCACGAAGGAGCAACTCTCACAGTGTTCTACGGGCTCGTGAACCAATTAAAACGATGGTGCTGTCCTCCCTTGGCGCTGACATCTTGAAGAAACAAGGAGAACAATTTCTGGACGGGATTGAATCCTTATGTGAGGAAATCCGTGATTGGGCTACGGGAGGAACAAGAGGTAATACTCCAGGATTGTACCACATTGGAGAAAGTGACAACAAGTTTGAAAAGTTGATGAAGAGTCACGAGCAATTACTAGAGAGCAATGCCCTGCAATCAACAAAGGTAAGTGCGCTACAAAAAGTTGTGAAGCAACTGGCTATGAGCTCCCTCCCTCAACAGGCTAATATGGCTAATGCAAGACCAACCACTCAAGTAACCTGCTCTCCATGTTTTCTATACCACCTTCTGACGTGTCGTGTACATAGTGTGGCGGACCACATGACTTTGAGCAGTGTCCTGAGTTACAAGAACTCAAAGCATCTGAGGAAGTAAACTTCATCGCCAACAATCAAGGGTTCAGGCAACCCTGGCAAAGAGGCGCCCAACCACCCTAAAATTTCCAAAATAACCCCGGCTATCAAGGAGGGCAGAGGCAGTTTGCCCAACCTCCTTATAACAGAAGGCCTTCTCTCCAATCACCTCAACCTCCATCTAACTCTGAAGCAGAGATGGCAGAAATGAGGGATATGATGAAGGCCCTAATGAACAAATCCAGAGATACTCAGGAAGAGATCTATGCCCTACGCAAGGACCAAAAATCCCTGCATTCTCAACTTCAGCAAATCATGACCCAACCTAGGCCTTCTGGCCATCTACCCTCTCAAACTCAATTGAATCCCAGGGAGCATGCTAAGTCAGTGCTCATGGAGAGTCAAGGTGCAGACGCTATCACTCTCCGAAGTGGAAGGGAAGTAAGTAAAGGCAAAGAAAAAGAAAAAGAAAAATAAGTGATTCCGTGTAATGAAGAGGAAGTACTACCATTCCTACCATCTCAGGGAACACAGGCCCCTACTTCTTCTCCCTCTACTTCTACTAACATCTCTAAGGACATTTCTCCTCCTAATAATCAGTCTTCCACAGAAAAACTGCCATTCCCCACTAGGCTCAAGAAAAAGCACATGGATGAGCAGTTTAAGAAATTTTTGGGAATTTTTAAACGTTTGACTATTGACATTCCCTTGATTGATGCTCTACAGCAGATGCCTGCATATGCTAAATTCCTTAAAGAGTTAATGAGCAACAAGCGCCAAATGGAAGACCTGGAGACGATCACCCTGACAGAGGAATGTTCAGCGGCCCTGGTACGTGCCATACCACCCAAACAGAAGGATCCTGGACTACCAATAGTACCCTGTTGCATAGGTGATGTGGATTGCAAACATAGTCTATGTGACCTCGGAGCAAGCATCAATATAATGTCGTACTCCATATTCACCAGGATTCATGGTAGCCAACTGAAGCCAGTCTCCTTCTGTCCCAATTAGCGGACATATCCTTCATCAAACCCATGGGTATGGTAGAAAACTTGGTGGTGGGAGTTGACAAATTCGTCTTCCCTGCTGATTTCGTCGTCCTAGACATCAATGAGGATACTGAAGTCCCATTGATCCTTGGGCGACCATTTTTGAGCACTGCAAGAGCGGTCATCGATGTATATGATGGCAAGGTCACCTTCCGATTCGAAGATGAAAAGATTGAGTTCAATATGGCTCAAATGGTAAGGAAGAGTGTCGCTGCCCATACTATCTGTTGTGTGGGACTTTCAGCAGATGGTGGAGAGGGCGATTGCATAGTCAATGAAGAATATTTCTCTTTACCTTCCATTGAACCGCATGAGTTGGAGGCTCTTGACCAAGTCTTGATTTCATCTATTGAAGAGTCTCCAATCAAGGAGATCAATAATGCCATCGTTCAACTGGACAAAGGCATCAAGCTGGATCCTAACCACAGACCATCACTAATCAGTCTAGACCGCTCGCCTCAAAAAGCTGTACCCTCCATCGAGCAGCCACCAGAGGTAAAACTGAAGGAACTCCCTTCTAATCTAAAGTACGCCTTCCTTTCAGGTACAAACTCTCTTCCTACAATTATTTCCTCGCTTCTTTCTTCTGAACAAGAAGTCAAACTGTTAGAAGTCCTAGGAAAACATAAGAGAGCGATAGGTTGGTGTCTGGCAGATTTAAGGGGTATTGATCCTAGTTTTTGCACCCACCGTATATGTATGGAGGATAATCATAAACCATTGAGGCAAGCTCAAAGGAGGTTGAATCCCAACCTAAAAGAAGTTGTCAAAAATGAGGTCCTAAAATTATTGGACGCTGGTATCATATACCCCATTTTTGACAGCCCTTGGGTAAGCTCAGTGCAGGTGGTACCCAAGAAGGGTAGGATTGAAGCAGTCCCTAATGAAAAAGGGGAGTTGATTCCCTAAAGAAAAACTACGGGATGGCGCATGTGCATTGATTATAGGAAATTAAATTCTGCCACCCGAAAGGATCACTTCCCTTTGCCCTTTATAGATCAAATGTTGGAAAGGCTTGCAGGTCAAGAATTTTATTGTTTTCTAGACGGGTATTCGGGTTATTTTCAAATCCCATTGCACCTGAGGACCAGGAGAAGACCACCTTCACTTGTCCTTACGGTACCTTTGCATATACTCGAATGCCTTTTGGACTTTGCAATGCACCTGCTACTTTCCAACGTTGCATGCAGGCAATTTTCGCTGATTTTATCGAGAAAAGTATCGAAGTTTCATGGATGATTTCAGTGTATATGGCCCTAACTTTGATGAATGTTTGCAGCAACTAGATCTAATCTTAGCCAGGTGTGAAGAAACCAACCTGGTGCTGAGTTGGGAAAATGCCACTTTATGGTACGGGAGGGCATTGTTTTGGGCCGTTGAGTTTCCAAAGCAGGTATTGAAGTGGACCAGGCCAAGGTCGAGGTCATCAAAAAGCTCCCTCCTCCTACCACAGTTAAAGAAGTAAGAGCATTCCTGGGTCATGCTGGTTTCTATCGAAGGTTTATTGCTGATTTCTCGAAGATTGCAAAACCGTTAAGTGATCGTTGGCCAAGGATACAAGATTCAACTTTACAGAGGAATGTCTTGAGGCTTTCGAGATCATAAAAGAGAAGCTTGTCTCAGCCCATGTGGTTGTTGCACCTGATTGGTCTCTCCCCTTTGAGATCATGTGTGATGCAAGTGACTACGCTGTAGGGGCCGCGCTGTGCCAAAAGAAGGATAAGGTATTACGTATTATAACTTACGCAAGTAAGACTCTGGTGGATGCCCAAAAAATTACACAACCAAGAAAGAGCTTCTTGCTGTTGTCTTCGCCCTCGATAAGTTCTGTTCTTATTTATGGGGAAGTGAAGTTATAGTACACACTGATCATTCTGCCCTAAAGTACCTATTCACTAAAGCAGAGACCAAGCCAAGATTGTTGCGTTGGATCTTACTACTACACAGAATTTGATGTGTTAGTCGTGGACAAGAAGGGAAGCCACAACGGGGTAGCCGATCATCTTTCTCGCATTGACAAGCCATATGATGGAGTTCCCATTCGGGAATATTTTCCCGGCGAGACAGTGCTCAGTATCGGGCAGATCGAGGACTTATCAGAGAAGAACGTATCCGCCAACTGGGTTGAATTGTTCGATGCATTGAGTGCCAGCGCTGACAAACCATGGTATGCCGATATTGCCAATTACTTAGCCTCCGGGATAATGCCTCATGATCTGTCTTCCCAACAAAAGAAGAGATTTCTCTCTCAGATCAAGCACTTCTTCTGGGATGACCCTTACCTTTTTAAGGTATGTGCTGATGGGGTCATCCGTAGGTGTATCCCTGAAAGTGAGGTCACCCCAGTTCTACACCTTTGTCACAAAAGGGAGGCAGGAGGACATCATGGTTCTACTCGGACTACAGCAAAAGTTCTCGAATCAGGTTTATTCTGGCCCACACTGCATAAGGATGCATATCATTTTTTCACGGTGTGATAGTTGTCAAAGGATGGGCAATATCTCTCGACGTCATGAGATGCCTTTGAACAACATTTTGGAAGTCAGTATTTGATGTCTGGGGAATTGACTTTATGGGTCCCTTTCCTCCATCTCAAGGACATCAATACATCTTAGTCGATGTGGACTATTTAAACAAATGGGTCAAAGCAATTTCATGCCCCTCTGCAGACGCCAAGACAGTTCTTAAATTCCTTAAGAAAAACATTTTCACAAGATTTGGCGTGCCTAGGGCAATCATATCGGATGGCGGTTCCCACTTCTAACCGTCCGTTTGATGCCCTTTTGCATAAATATGGAGTACATACAAGGTAGCGCTCCCTTATCATCCACATGTAATGGGCAGGCTGAAGTCTCCAACCGTGAGCTTAAGTGGATCCTTCAGAAAACAGTCAGCTCCTCCCGACGAGATTGGTCTATGAAGCTTGATGATGCCTTGTGGGCCTATCGAACGGCTTTCAAGACTCCTATAGGGACCACTCCCTTCCGCTGGTGTTTGGTAAGGCCTGTCATCTACCCGTAGAGCTTGAGCACAAAGCCTACTGGTCTCTTAAAGCTTTGAATTTTGATATGACGGCCGCTGGCATAAAAGGAACTTCCAGCTTTCCGAACTTGAAGAGTTGCGCCACAACGCTTATGAGAACGCTCAACTTTATAAAGAGCACACCAAGAAGATCCATGATCAAGCTATCTTGCCGTGTACCTTCCAAGTGGGCGATCAAGTCCTCCTCTATAATTCCAGGCTCAGACTTTTCCCTGGGAAATTGCGATCTCATTGGACTGGCCCTTTCACCATCACTTCTGCAAATGGCTATGGTTTGTTTGAACTTGAGAACGCAAGCAGCACCCGCTGTAAAGTCAATGGATCAAGGTTAAAGAAATATCTTAGTGGTGATCCTCGTGAAGCCGTTCCCATCTTCATGTGTTTCCGAGATAATATCCAAGCTTTACCTCCTCACAAAAAGGTGAAAGATGAACTTACCTGGCGTAGGGCCGTTCCAACTTACACATCTACCTTCCAGGGGAGTTATTTTCTTTCTTTATTGTTAATTTTTATCTTTACTTCGTTCTTTATTTATTTGCTTCTCTATTGAACACTGGGGACAGTGTTCCTGCCTAGTGTAGGGCAGGGGGGCCCCCTTAAAAACTTTATATGATTATATATATATATATATATATATATATATATATATATTATATATAAAAAAAACACATTTATGCACATATAGCATGTCTAGTTTTTCCAATATAATAAGTTTTACGTTTATTAACCTTCTACTCAGCTATTTGCATGTCTTTGTTTGAGATGACATTAGGAAAGGATAATAGTTTTCCCTCAAGAGGTAAGCTTTCTGATGACTTTGAGATGTCGATTTTTACTTCATGATTCTTTTTGTTAACATGAGTATATGACCTTACTTCTAATTTTGTCCTTGATCTACTTTTGGGTAATAGATTTTCTTTCTTTTCAAAATAGTTCAACTCTTGTGGGTGAATATCTTAGATAGGGGTGATGTAAGAAAAAAACAAGGTTCAAAAAAAAGAAGAAGAAAAGCGAGAAAAAATCTTCTTACAAAAAAAAAGAAGCTTCTTATAAAAAAAACATGAAGCATTATGAGGTTGTAAGATTACCTCAAAGTAAAAGTAATAACCGAGAGTTTTTCCTTTTGTTTTTCTCCTAAATTCCACGTTCTTTAATGAAAAAAATCATGGTTAGATTCAGAAACCCTTGAAAAATAGGGCTGAACCAAAAAGAAACCATTGATGAGAGTCTTAGCCATATTCAGAAACTCTTGAAAAATAGAGTTGAATGTTGGAAACAGGAAAAAGGAGAGATGCAATACCCCTTATGCAAAATAACCCATGAGTCCTGGATCCATTTTGAGATTGATTGTTTTTGTCTTATACCCACTAGTATATTTTTGATGGAATAAGAAAAAGTAAGTGATGCTTATGAATTAGAGTCAAGTAGTTGAAAAAGAACTCTAAGTGTCATTATTATGAGTACCTATTTTGTGCACAAGTAGCTATTCTTTCCTGATTAAATTTTGCTCGAGGACTAGCAAAAGGTAAGTGTAGGGCCTTGATAAGCCGTAGACTTATCATATTTTATAAGCTAGATCTGTAATAATATTAGATAAATTACGGTTAGAATAGGTAGTAATTGTGTTATTTTATATGCAAAATGATTTTATATATTCAGTCTTATGCTTTGTGTATTTTCTATGCAAGGAGATAAATTCTATGTCAGAAACTAAGAATTGCCGGATATGAAGCCGGATTCCTCACGCACGGCACATATGCAAAGTTTAAGGAGTTAGGCCGGGCACGATGCCGGATGTTATGTAGCCGGCACAAGTAAAAGATGCGTCGACTCACCAGAAGTTAGCGGTTATTTACCGTTAACTAATTAACCAGTGCCGGGTATGATGTCGGGCATACCTGTCCGGCATGAGTGACTTTTCGCGCCCTGGCGGTTACGACCGTTACAGCCTGCGCACGTTTTTAATAGACAGGCCAGATCACACAGACCCGGCAAGATATCCGGCACAAGACTTTTTGGTGCCTATAAAAGGAGGCCGAATGTTGCATTTCTGTGAATCATCTCATTTATACTTTTACACTCTGAAAATCCTCAAAAACATCCCGAAGTGCTACTGGAGGAAGATCTTGCATCATTTATCAAGAGAAGAAGAAATTGTCATCGGGTTAAGGCTAAGACCATTTTACTTTCCCCCTTGATTGTTCTTCTTTTATTTTGAAGTAGAGGATGCATTAGAATCCTTAGTGGTACTGATTTGAAGTGGTTCTCTTTGTAAACACACTATGTTTATTCAATAAAAGATATAAGTCAACTTGGAATTTTGTGGTTATTGCAATTAGGAATGAAGTTGGTCCTTCTTCCAAGTACCTCAATTCTGACCTTGGTAAGGCAGAAAGGTTGAGGAATTCCAAGTGGTCTTTTTTATTTGTCTTTTATAACTTAAAGGATGAAATTCAAGATTTAGAATTAACCATGTTATTCTCCCCTTTTCGGTTCGTTGATTACCTAGATATTGTTAGTTTTCGATAATGATTTGGGAGTACTTAGTTCGGCTTCGAACTGGAAGAGTAATTTGACATTTTGAGCATGCCGGATGGCATGCCGGGTGCAAAACGTACGGAACATTCAATGTTCTTGTCTTTGCCGTGCGCATCGTGTCCGGCATAATATCCGGCAGTCTTAGGAGTTGGCTAAATTCTTGATTTATTCTTTTCTTTGATGATCATTAGTGTTTTTATGACGTTGACCATTCGAATATGGGGCGGATCTTTGTAAATATCATTTTAGATTATGTTTTAGGAAGTTTTCTTAATCTATACTTATACACCTTTTCCCTCCTTATTTATTAATTACAAAGGCTAGGACTAATTTTCTATACAAGTCCCTAGGGTTCGACTTACTTGGTCTTAAATTGCTTCCCTGCTACTTTTGACCGGGTTTTTGTTTGCTACCCGTAGTAGATTGAGTAGGTTTCTATTATTTAGGCTGATGTCATGCATAGTGCCGGGTATACTTTACCCGGCATATTCTTAATTTTCCCCATGTCTTAGTTTAATCTTTTGTACATAATTGTGTATGTAATACCTACTAAAATCTCTATTAGCAAAATGCTTATCAGCAACTTGACTCTTCCTACGAGTCACTACTCAAACAAGACTCAACTATGAGTCGCACTACGGTGCACATTCACTCATTTCATGAATTAAAAAACTTTAAATTCAAATACAAATCAACAAGCAACAATGCAAACAGGCACTACAAGGTGCAAACAATCCGATTCGTGCTTTTATCTTGTTAGGTGATCACACAATCAAACAAACACACAAATCGGGGTAACCAAGTTAGGATACGGAGCATGAGAAAATCATACCTTTCACCTTGGGTTAACTTTACCAGTTCACCTCTCGTTCCTCGGTTCACATTTGTTCCTCTGATCTCACTTCCGAATCACTAATCACATATTAAGTGATTCTATTATCATTAAGGTAGTACGGTATGTAAAATTAGTACTCCCGTAGTTAACCCCGTTTTCCCATTAATCTTAGGTTTTCTTAAGTGTGTCTAAGTTCAAAACTTTCTCATTCACTTCTCGCACTTGTTTACACTTCCAAGGACCTTCATAGGTCACCAAAACAAGTCCTAAACATCATCTAAAACCAATACCATTCAATCCCCCATCATTAGGCCCCTTTAAAAACATTCTGGCAACTTTTACATTGGTCCGGGTTTGTGTCCGGGGTTACAAACCCAAACCAAACACTGAAATCGGTTCCTGGTGTGTTTTTCATGTGGTCTGGGTTTGTGTCCGGGTTTACAAACCTGGACCACCCCCTGGGATGGTCTTCTGCCGTGTTTTTGCTATGGTCCGGGTTTGTGTACCGATTTGCAAACCCGAACCACCCCTGGAACTGTCAAAATTTACAGTTTTTTGACAGTTTTCAACCCCTAATTCACCCTTAATCATTTCCTAATCTTTCCACATGTTTCCTACATGTTTAAAACACCCTAAAACTTGCTTTAAACCTCTTCAATTCATTGGTTTAATCCTTACTCAATCCTAACTCCATTTCTACAAATTTTCCATCTTCCTGTTACAGTTTTTTTTTGCACACTTGTGCATTTTCTAACTTCCCTTAGCACTTTGCACTTTTTTCTAACTCCATTTGACCATACCAATTCATTCCTAGACAAATGCATTTCCTACACCCAAGTCCAACCTTCATTACCAAGCTTAAACACACTAACTCTTTTTCTTGAAATTCTAAGCTACTACCATAAGTTATGCTACAGATTTTTGCATCTCCCTAATCCATCCTCAAACTACCATTTCAAGGTTGTCACTCAACTCTAAACAACCCAACCAAACACCTAAGTTCTCCCACTTACCAAGCCACCTAAAAGCACTCATTTTCCAATAAAATTTTTCCATAACCTCCCCATAAACCTAACATACCTCAATCCATCAATTCTCACCAATATCCACTTAATCAATCCTAAACTAGCCACACCCATGAAGGGTCCTACCAGAACATAATATATCCTCAAAACTTCATTAAACCATAATATAAATACAAGCCTCAAATCATTTGGCTCCAAGGCCCTCAATTCACAATTAAATTCACAAATTCCTCCTAATCACAACCAAACACATTTCTAGCAATATTTTGGTTCATTCAATTTATTATCCCATCCCAAATGCCATAAGCAACAAGAATGTACATTGAGGTAGGTTCCTTACCTTAAGTTTGTCAAGTCTCCTTTTATTCTCCTCTTGTTCTTCCTCTCCTCCAATTCGGTCAAGTGGGCAATGGAGTTTCCAAACTCCATCCCAACATTCAAGGGACACAAAATACACACAATTAAAATCCTAAACCTTTGGAAATACACTAATCCAATGAAGGAGCTTAAAGCACAAAATTTCTAGGGTTTACCTTTGGAGTTCTAGGAGGGGTTTTAGCCCTTTATTCAAGAATATGGTTCCACCACCATTGGAAGGTTGAAATGAAGCTCAAAAGAGAAGAAAAAATAGGGCATTACAAGAGGTGAAAATCGGTCACCAAAGGAAAGGAAGAAAAATGAGTTTTTCAAGAATATTTTTACCTTAGAAGAGAGAGGGGACTCCAAGCTCCATAAAATGTCATTTTCTTCACCAATGGGGTATACCCATGGAAATGAACTTCATCATTTTTGAATTTTAAAAAGAGGGAAAGATAGATCTTGATGTGAGGAGCAAGAATATATAATTTGTTTTTGATTTGGAGTTGTAATGTGGCTTGGGCAAGCTTGGAGGTGTGAGCTGCCATGGGAGGTTGGAGAAATCGGCTGGAGGAAGAAGAAATCGCCAGAGAGAGGAAGAGAGGAGAGCAGTACGTGAGGGAAAAGAAAAGTGAGGGGAGAGAGAGAAAAAGTTACTTTTTGTAACTTTTTCCTTTTTCTTTTCTTTCTTCCTTTTCTTTACTAGCTAGGTGAGTGTGAGTGTGCTGGTTTTTAATTTTTAAAACCGGTCCCACCTATACATATGAGCTGGAGTGTTTTTCGTCTTTTACAGAAAACGCTCGTTAATTTACCTGGTTTAGCACTATTCACTAATTGGGCCCGTTTTCTGGAATTTTCTCATTTCTTTAATTTTAATGGCTATTACGCTCCCATTAATATTTATTTATAGTTATGAACTATAATTTTTACGGGTTCATTTGACCACTCGAAGTCATGCTTTCGGGTTTTCTCGAAAAACGTGTGTTAAAGCTTTATTAGCGTTTTAACACATTATTTGAATCCGTTTTCTTCGGGAATTGTTCCCATACATTATTTAGGAATTATTAAGCCTTTTAAATACACCTAAGACCGTTTTTGAGGTCGTATTCCACCTACGGTCACATAATGTTCAATTTAGCATTTTTCGCTTTTTAGGCGTTTTTCTCTTTTCTTTTGGATTTATTTTCTTTACCAAAATTCTTTAGGCACTACTAGGCCCTCAAATTATATTAGAGTAATTTAATCACCCTAATTAAGTTCGGGGTATTTCAGGGTCGGTCGATTCCAGAAACATTCTGGCTGGCTTATCATGGTCCGACCGACCTAGACAGGGTCGGTCCCCTGGGTCGGTCCAATGCAGAACTTTCCTTAAAATTGTCTAATTGCTCCCAAACTTTTCCACAAGTTCCCCAATATGTCCTAACATCACTTAGGCACTTAAACTCACCTTAAAACATCCACTAAACTCATTAATTCACCCACCAAAGATTTTCTTAACCATTTACTCAATCCTCACAAAAACTCCAACACTTAACATTTAATTCCTTACATTCTTAACATGTAACTTACCTAGAACTTCAACTAACCAAAGTTTCCCTCCTTAATAATTTGACCACTCCATAAACATCATCATTCATCACCATTTCATTTACCACAACTTCCTCAAGGTCATGTACCTAGCTCACACCTAAGTCATTTCAAGACTTTGCACCTTATTTCCTTCAAACTTTGAACAAGTTTCCTAACTTCTCTTCTCATGGTTTTGGTGCCTAAAATTCACCATTATAACCCCTAGTTCCTCCTAGACACACCTAGATCATCCTAATTCTCAAGAACACCTTAAACTCATTCTTTTCACCAAAACAACTCCTAATATTAACTAGTACAACCCCTTAGTCATAAAATCTCCTTAGAACATCCTAACACCAAGTTTCTTCACCAAATTTTGACATGGCTTCCCTAGACAATTACTACAACCCAAGCACTATACTACAAAACCTACTACACCCACACTGAGATTTTTCACCCTTAAACAATTATGAACACTCAAATCCTTAATACACAATCTTAGCACACAAATCACACCCAAACCACACTACATCACAATATAGTGCATAAACTTAAATTGCTTGGCACATAGGCCCTTAAATGACTAGGCTCTTAGGCCCTTAAATGCATAAGTCTTAAACACTGAATTTCCCACATAATAATAGCCTTTGACCTGCAAATGCACACAACAAGGCTCCCATTGCAATATAAATGTTCTTATAATTAACCTTAACATTGTTTATCTATCTCCTTTCTCATTTGCTCCTTAGTCACAAGTTCTCAATATAATCATGTTCTTTCTCCTAAGTTTTATAACCCTTAAATAATGTAAACTCTAACCTAAACTTATCTTGTATCTAAGTCCCATCTCTTAAGCAATACAACACCTTAAGGTAAGCAAGTTACCTTGTTTTTCTCAAGCTCCTCTTAACTTCCTCCTTAGGCTTTTCCCTTGGACAATCTCGGCCAGCAACTTAATTCCCCTTGCTAATGTTCTAATCAATATACAATGACTCTCATGAGGGCTAAATAATACACTAACCTCAAGGAATCATTCCTAGGTTTAAAATGTGTTTTAAGGTATTAAAATGAGTATTTACCTTTGAAGTCTTAAGGTAAGCTTGGATATGAATCAAGAAGGACCTCCTCTAGCCCTTGGAGAATAAAAACAAGCTAGAACAAGGGATAACACATGTTCCCATGAGAAGGTGATTTTCGGTAATGGAAGAAAAGTGATGGAAAGATTATTTTTCTTGCATTTTCCTTACCTTGAAAGAATGGAGAAGCTAATGAACTCTTCAAGCTAGTTTTTCCTCCTCTAATGGCGATTTCCCTTGGTGAAATACCCCGTAATTAAAAATAGTGATTAATTAGGCTAATAAGTAATTTAGAAGCTTAATTAAGTGTAAATAATCACGAGGGAACAAATCCCGAAGAAAACGGATCCTTAAAACGGATTAAAATCACTAACGAACCTTAAAGCGCGTTTTTCGAGGAAACCGAGAAAACGTGACTTTAAGCGGGTCAAATAGACTCATAACAATATTGGTCAGCTAAATAGTCATTAATAAATATTGGTGAAGCTTTAGAACCAATAAAATCAATAAAACGAGAAATTAGTAAAAAATGTCAAAAACGGGAAGTTGTGGGGTAGAAACATAAATAACCAAAACTTATGTGTCCCCTTTTAAAATAAAAAGTAAAGCTTGTGTGTGTGTGCTGGGTGCAGCCGGCCCCTATCCCCCTCTCCTCACACTCACTTACTCCCTCTTATTTACAAAACAATAAAGTAAACCCACTTAACTCCCTCACTCACACTCTCTCTCTCCTACCTCTATTCTCTTCTCTCACGTACGCATACAGCCCCATCTCCTCTCTGATTTCTTTCTTCCTTCTCCAACCGGTAGCCATGGAAGCTTGAACAACCCACAAAATACTCTCTTCTCTCCTCTTGTTGAGTGCCCAAACGTGCTCCAAAAATTATAAAAATACCACCATTGTCTTCCTCTCATCAAGAGGAACACTTCTATCCTTTCAAAATCCGAAAAGGGCAACTTTCATCTCCATGGGTAAGGAGCATTTGGAGCTTCAAGACTACCACTAGAACCACCTTCTTCTCCTTGTTCATTTGAGGTAAAAATCTTCTTGAAACCTCATTGTTTTTCTAGCCTTGTGGGCAAAACGAAAATCTAGCTAAAACTCTTGTTTGCTCCTTTTGTACCCAGCCGATTTTGGCCTCTTTGAAGGAGTAGAAATATTGTTCTTAAGCTCCTATAAGCTTCATCTACTCCCTTAGAAGGTAATATATCTCTAAACCCTAAAAACTTACATTAAAATCTTAAATAATGATTAGGGTTAGTTTTAGTATTGAAATATGTATATGAATGGTGGTAGGGTTAGAGAATTTGTGTTGCTAAAACCGGAGGAAGAGGAAAGGAATAAGCAAAGGAAGGAGAAAGAAAACTAGAGGAGAAACAAGGTAAATTGTGTGTAACCTTGTGTAACCTTGTATATGAGTATGTAACAGATTTTTAGGAGTTAAAATGGGTATTGTAAAATGGTAGTGTATTGGTAGTGTAATGTGTAGGAGGAAACAAATGTTTTAAACCCTTAAAAGACATTTTTAAAACTTGTTAAAACATAGATGGGAGTCGATGTTTAGTGCAGGAATTTTGTAGTGTTTAATGTGTAGTATTTGTGTTGAAGAACTTGGTATATTGTTGTGTGAATGATGGGGTGAGAGTATAAAATATAAGTGATAGTGAAAGTGTGAATGATAGGGTGAGAGTAAAAATATAGGGGAGACTATGGCAAAATTTACACAGGATTAGAACACTTAGTGAACTAGGAGCTAGGTGACTAATGTGTGTTTGTAACAGATTTTGATTGAGGTAATTGGTGGGTAAGTTGGAGAGATGAGATAGTTAATGTATGTGAGGTATTAGAAACTCAAAAAAATGACATTAGAAGAGGGAACTATAGATGGGGAGTGTTAGTGTCAAAATCTGTAGCAAAATGTAATAAGGGAAGGAAACAATGTGAGTGTTGAGTTGAAACTTGGAGAATTATGTATATGAATTAGTATAGGATTATGTAATGAATTAATGAGTGAATTAGCATGATTTAGAGTGCTTAAGTAGTGCTAAAACATGTTAGGATGTATGTAGGAAGATTGGGGAAACAATGGGTGAAAATGGGAAAGAAAAATAAGGTCTGTAGCACATTCTGCTACCGACCGACCCAGAGCCTGGGTCGGACCGTGGGTCGGTCGGGGCTTAAGCAACGAAAGTAAACAATCTGGAACGGACCGACCCAGGGGCCGTGAGTCGGACGTGGGTTGGACGGACAAAAATTTCCTGTTGTCGGAGCTTCTGACTTCGACCGACCCAGAAGTGGGTCGGACGGTGGGTCGGTCAGAGCTTGGACAATGGGACTGAAACTCACTGGAATAGACCGACCCAGGGCTTGGGTCGGACCATGGGTCGGACGACCCGTAACTTACAAAAAAAATGTATAACTATAGTAAGTATGTGTGTATATATATATATGTATACCCACATATACATATGTACATACATGTATAAGAATACCAATGTTAAGTAAGGAAACAAATCAAAAGTAAGTAAATAAAATGTAAGTATAGGAATGTAAAGACTTAGTGAGTATGAATTAGGAAACGTAAGAGTAATCGAGTTAGATTAATCATTCACTTGTATGTATATCATAGGATTTGATTTGTGAACACCGGAGGAACGTTGGGATACAAGTACGACGGTGAACGGTATGAATTCCTCATGCCCCGTATGCTACCTTGGTTACTTTGATTTGTGTGTTGTGTGCTGATTGATCACCAAATAAGATAAATGCACGAATCGGAGTTATTATGCTTACTTGTGAATATGTAGTGTTGTATTTTGATGAATGTTATCTTTAAATCATAGTTTGAATAATTCATGAAATGTATGGATGATAATGAATGTGTGTATGCGTGTTGTATTGCATTGTGACCGAATATTATTTGTGATTGGACTTCTATTTGATTCCTAACAAGCTAACCAATCTAACTTAATAAATTGGTAATTAAATTGGAATGAGTAGAAGTCCGATATAGTTTCGGCCACGCGTGAGGATGAGGAGACACAAGAGGTTGGATCCGATTCCTGACTCTTAAACTGGTCCGCGGCCCAAACCCCTTATATGGGTAGCTGGATTGATGAGTCAAGTAAATCCCGATGGTGGGACGGTGTAGTCCCCGGGCCGGAGGTCATACCGACTGAACATGAGCAAAAGTAAGTAAGTAAGAATGAGTAAGTAAGTAAAGGAAAATAAGTAAGTGTAAGTAATGTGCAATGAGTAAAAGAGTAAAAGCATTCCGATTAACCCGGATGCGTAATTTGGCTATCCCTTGTGAAGGTAAGTAATGTGTATGTCATTGTAACGTTGCCTTGAATTGTGTATTGTATTGTATATGCATGTACGTTGTATGCAAAACATGTATGTATGAAATTAATGAACCGCATGTTTAGTGGACGTCAAATAGTCGGCGTGCCCTTGTTAGCACTCGGTATATGCGGAGTTCATGCGCAGCTTTTGCTGAGCCCCTTGGGGCAATGTTTTTAATATGAATGCAGGTACACGAGAAGGGTGAAGGTGATGAAGATTAGTTTGTCTTCCTTTTGATTGTAAACAATGAATTATGAATGGTGTACTAAGTAGTACACGGCTGTAGCTTTTTGTAGCCGGTGTACCATGGGGTACACCTTTTTGGATAATGAAAGAATGAAGCATTGGTATAGAGGAGTAGTTGTTTAAACTCATTATTTTTGGTAGATTGGAAAAGGGAATGTAATTGATTACACTTTAAATACTCGATGATCCAGGAATGTAAGTATGCTATCTTTTATAATCAGTTTGGAATGTAGTAGCTCGGTACACTTTGATCATCAGACCGTGACTGTAAGTAAGGTAAGCCTAGCTAGCCGTATGGGCGGTTAACGGCATTGTACCACCCGCCGTAGTAAGTAGTAGTCTTCCGCTGCGAACTGATAGAATTAATGGGATGATTGGACGGTAAGCATAGGATTAACGGTAGGGGTGTTACACTTGGCACCAAAATGGAGCTTTTGGAGATTTGGAAAGCTAGAAAGCAAGAGTTGATTTTGGAGCTAAAATGAGCAAGTTGTTGGCAACGCAAGGTGGAGCAAGCATGGGGCTGGTTCTCACGGTTTGAGAGGATGAAGAAGGTGAAGAAAAACATGGAAGAAGAGAATGAATGAAGAAGAGGAGAGAGGTAGGCTAAAAGGTGAGATATTTTCCTTAAAAGGTGAATAGTACTATTTGAACTTTCCCTCTTCTTTTACTTAAGTTGCTAACTCATGTGGTGAGTCACCACCTCAAAAACCGGCCCCCCTTACTAATGAGATATTTATGGTCTTGTTTGACCAATTAATTGACTTATGTTGACTTAATGCTAAACTAGCATTATTTGAGCATTATTCACAAATTAGTGCACATTTGTGAAATTTTTTATTTCCCATTGATTTAGACTTCCTAATGTGATACTAAGTAGTACACAAGTTGCTTAAGGAGTAATCATGGGAATTTAGCCACTCAAAACCCCTTTCTAAGACAATTTTTCAAAAATGTGCTTTAAAAAGAGTGCTTAAAGCATAATTTGTGTCTTAATGTAACACCCAACTCATAAATACATAGTAATCTCATAAACCTCCATTTACTTAACTCAACATTACAGCGGAATTCTTACAACGTTTAGTGTTACCACCGTTAGTCACCCACGTGACTAACTAGGCTTATTAAATACTCCAAGATCTAGCTACAATCTGATGGTCCCGAATATACCGAACAATAGAATACTAAAACCTTAACCACGTACATGTTCTTGTCCAAGTATCCCATATCCTAATACATCATACTAGCATCTCATCCATTTACTAAACGAGTGTACATGCACAACTCACATAACATAAGTAAACAACCCGAAGTACTACTACCCGATCCTACTCTCAGGACGGTCATCTTCTGTCATTCACCTGCAAAATATAAACAGCAGCCCCCGAGGGGGTCAGCACCTTTGCTGGTACGATTCACTTATGGCCCCCAAGCTAACGGGGCTACGACGACTAATTGTTGATAGCATGGAGTTGATTAGATACAACATAAATAAGAAGTGCAATAAAACAACAGTCCACAAATGAACAAATATAGTTCACACACAAGAACGACTTAAAAGCGTTCCCTTAGTAAGTGAGTTAATCATTTAACTTCTCAAGTTATGATTCCTCTTAATCTCAATCCATCCTTATCTTATCTTACCTCAATCTTAATCCTTATCTCAGTCATAGAATACAAACCGTTCTTTAAATAGAAATGGTTGTATCTTATCTCAATGTTTATTTTTGTCGGGTCAAAAGCAACCCTAGCCAATGAGCTATTAACTCCATTGGTTGAATAAACAACTTATCTTAAAATTTAGGATTTAGGTGATCCTACCGCACCATCTTAATCTGCCTCCTACCTTGGACTGAAATCCAAGGTAGCTGAGCCGACATTCGACCCTAGGCAACAAGTCCGAAGACAAGTTCTTAAGCGGAAGTCGGATCTGATTCAGATACCGACCACCTTTCCTTAACATGCATGACCGGAGTCAGTCCCGGATTCCTCACTCCCCCCCAAGTTCCAGTTAGTAGAAAGTCTTAAAGACGAAGTGTTAGTTAAACCTTTCTCGGGTATTAACCTACCAACAAATTTGGGAGTGAATTCCTTATCTCAAACCAATGTTACTAAGTATCGTTAGTAACCAATCTCAAGCCAAGTGTGTTAGTACATTGCAAACACACAAGAAGATAAATAGTCCGGTTGCATGCTTTATCTTGTTTTAGTCATAGCAAATAAACAGATAGCACACAAGCCGAGGGACACCTTGTTAGCAAGCAGGTCACTAGAAAATCATACCTGTCACCAAGGTCCACCCTATTGTGTCCTCTTATGTTCCTCGAATAATTCTCGAACAACTGGTAACATTACAATTGCTTCCATTAACATCGGGGTAATATGATTGTTTAACGACTAATGCGCCCATAGTTAACCCCGTCATCCTGTTATACTTAATTTTACTCTTGTGATCCTAAGTTCACAACTCTCACATCCAACCTAACACTTGTTTACACTTTTTAAGGCCTTTACATGTCACCAAACAAGGCCTAAACATCATCTAAAACCATTACCATCCATCCCCCATCATTAGAAGCCAAAAAAAAAATTTCTTTCTCTGCACTGGACCGCCCCTCTAGGGAGGTCCCAGGGGCGGTCCACAACAGAAACCACATACGCTACAAAATTTCACTGGACCTCCCCACAGGGGCGGTCCACAGCAGAACCTATTTTTCAAAGTGTTTTTCTCCTCATTTTGAACTCCAAATTCACCCCAATCTTTTCCCACTCATCCACAATCTTTCCACATGTTTCCTACATGTTTAAACACCTTAAAACATGCACTAAACCTTCCTCAATCATCACCAAACTTGTCACTCAATTTCTTACAAAATTCTTACACTTAACACTTGATTGCTTACACTTCCCACTTGTGATTTTGCCTAAGACCTCAACTAATCATTACGTTTCTTCACAACCATCTTAACTACTCCTCAAGCATCATTATGCATACCCATTTGCTTTACTCAAACTTCTTAAAGCTATATATAATCTAGCACATGCTTACATCCTTACAAGTCATTATACCTTAAATTTCCTTCAAACTTTGTACAAGTTTCCTAGCTTCCTTAACCATGGTTTTGGTGCCTTAAATTCACCATTGTAACCCCTAGTCCCTCTTAGACATCCCTAGGTCTTCCTAGTACTCAAGAACTCCATAGTTTATCGATTTTCACCGAAAGAACCCTTAATGTTTACTAGAACATCCTTAGTCATAATCTCCTTAGAACACCTTAAACACTTAGTTTCCTCTCCAAATTTTGACATGGCTTCCTTAGTATACTACACCTAAAATTTAGTTTTTCGCCCTTAATACAATCGTGAACACTCAAATCCTTAGTACACAATCTTAGCACACAAATTACACCCTCCTAACCTCTAATTCCTCCTAGACAACTCTAGGTCATTCTAATCCTCAAGAACACTATTGTTAACTTATTTTCACTCAAATTTCCTTTAATGACTCCTAGTAGACCCTAGGTCATATTAATTCATAACAACCACTTAAACACTTTGTTTTCTACTCAAATTTCGTCATAGCTCCTCTAGTATATTATCATGCCCATATGCATAGTTTTTCTCATTCAATCATCTCACACACATCAAATCCTTTGTCATCATATTTTCTCACTCAAATCAACTCATTCATAACAAACTTAATATAGTGCAATAATCTTAAATTGCATAGCACCAAGGCTCTTAAATTACATGGCTCTTAGGCCCTTAAATGACTTAAACTTAAACACTCAATTTCCCACATATAAAAGCTTTCAACCTGCAAATACACACAACAATGCTCCCATAGCAATATAAGTGTTCTCATAATTCACCTTATACTTATCTTACTAACTTATTTCCATTGGCTCCTAAGTCACAAGTTCACAAGCTTGTTCAAATCCTTTTTCTTAGGTTATATAACCCATTACAAAATGTAAGCTTTAAGCTACATTAGTACTTATCTAAACCAAATCCCTTAAAACCTTAAACCACCATTAGGTAAAACATTTACCTTGTTTTTCCAAGCTTTTCACACTTTCCTCCTTGGATTTTCTTGCTTGACTTTCGGCAATGAACTTTAATTCCCTTGCCAATGTTCTAATTCACATTGAATAATCTAATGAGCACTAAGCAATATGCCTAACCTCATAGAACTCATTCTTAGGTCAAAATGTGTGTTTTAAAGCTTAAAAGTGGATGATTACCTTTGAAGTCTCAAGATAGACTTGGGTATGAATCAAAGAGGACCTCCACTAGTCCTTGGTGATCAAAAAAAGCTAGTTGAAGGAGTAAAACAAAACCCCCATGAGAAAGAAATTTTCGGTCATGATGAAAAATGAAGGAAAGTTGATTTTTCTTTCACTTTCATTGCCTTGGATGAATGGAGAACCAAAAGAGCTCTTCAAACTTGATTTTCCTCCATCAATGGATTTTTCTCATGGCACCAAACTTGAGCTTTGAAGGATTTGAAAAGATAGAAAGGAAAGTCTTGCTCCAACTAAGAATAATTTATGCTCACTTTTTGATTTGGAGCTAAAATGAGTATTTGGTGAACAATTGAAGGTGGTGGTGTCATGGATGGAGCTCTCACGGTTTTGGAGCAGAGAAGGGGAAGGAAAACCGGTGGAGGAAGAAGAAATGAAGAGAGAGAAGAAAAAGGTAGGCTTAAGTGAAGATATTTTGTCTTAAAAGGCAAATAGTACTATTCTCTCATTCCCTCTTCTTTTCCTTAAGTTGCTGGCACATATGGTGAGTCACCAGCCTTAAAACCGCCCCCCCCTTTATAGATAAGATATTTATGGTCTTTGTTGACCAATTAATTAAGCTAAGTTGGCTAAAGCTTAATTTGGGCACTATTTGGTTACTATTCACAATTAGTGCACATATTTGTGAAATTTTTGGTTTCCCATTGATTTAGACTTCCTAATGTGATACTAATTAGTACACATGTTGATTAAGGTGTAACCATGTGCATTTAGCCACTCAAAACCCATTTCTAAGACAATTTTTCAAAAATGTGCTTTAAGAGTCCTTAAAGCACAATTTGTGTTTAAGCTTTTTTTTAGCTTGGTTTTCTTTGGTAATTGATTTAACATTTCCATTAGAATGTTAATAAGGTCTTAGAATGACATTTGGGTGCTAATCAAAATTACTCCAAGCTTAGAGCACGTTTTTGCTTAAATTACCCTTATGGCGTTTTCTTGAGTTTTCCTTGGTTTAAATTGTCTACCAATGTTTCTAAGGCATGTTTTAGCCTTATTACATCATAACTTGATGTTTACTTAGCATACTTAGGTTTGGGGTATTTCAATAGTGTAACACCCGACGTAGTGTTCCTCCCACATCGGTTGGAGAGGAGAACGAAGTGTGCCTTATAGGTGCATGGATACCTCTTCCTTGTGTGACGCGTTTTGGGGCTACGAAACCCCAGGAACAAATCTGTGCGGCCTGCTTTCCAAAGCAGACAATATCACACATGTGGGCTGATTAGGCTGGGCTGTCACAGATGGTATCAGAGCTAGACCCAGGTCGGTGTGCCAGTGAGCCCGTGAGGGCACTGGGCTCCCTAAGGGGGGTAGAGTGTAACACCCGGCGTGGTGTTCCTCCCACATCGGTTGAAGAGGAGAACGAAGTGTGCCTTATAGGTGCATGGATACCTCTTCCTTGTGTGACGCGTTTTGAGGCTAGGAAACCCCAGGAACAAATCTATGCGGCCTGCTTGCCAAAGCGGACATTATCACACATGTGGGCTGATTAGGCTGGGCTGTCACACTTAACTTGTTTTTGAGCTTGGTTTTCTTTGGTAATTGGTTTAACATGTCCATTAGCATTTTACTAAAGTCTAAGAATGATATTTGGGTGTTACCCAAAGTTACTCCAAGCTTAGAGCACATTTTCTCTTAAATTGCTCTTATGGTGTTTCCTTGTGTTTTCTTTGGTTTAAATTGTTTCTTAATGTTTCTAAGGCATAATTTAGCATTCTTATATCTTAGTTTAACATCTAAACACCTTAGCTAGGTTTGGGGTATTTCATTTCCCCCTCATCCTTTTATTACCGGTTTTCCCATTCGTAGGAGTATCTTCTTTTCTCACCTACACCCAAATGTTATTGCTTCTCTAAATGCTTTCTTGGTTGTATGTCATATTCTTAAAATCGATCCTAGTGCCTCTAACTTCATACATCATTTTATTCTCCGGAATAACCCCGAGGGCCTCTTCATCTTCGCATGACAAGGATTTGCCTTCTTCTCTTATGACTATTATGACAATCATTGGGCTACCTGATGGTTTATGGTCATCCCCCCTGTGAGCCGTTTTCTGGTTGTAGCTACCTTTTTTAAAGGGTTAGTGTAACACCCCTATAATAATAAAACAACAGCGGAAAATAAACTAAAGGTGCTACAGACCATCGGGATCCAAACACCCGGTACCAACCTCACCAACTACAACCATTACAATTAACTAAGTTACGGTCTGAACTTCGAGAAAACTTAACATAAACATAACAATAATAAAATACATTCACTCTCCATAAACCTAATCCCATCCCAATCACTCATGCTCTTCGTGGCCACCTGTAAATCGATTTGTACCTGCAAGATGAAACCAAGCAGCCCACCCCGAGAGGGGTGAGTCAGTTCCCTGGAATGGAACTGGTACAATTCTCCAAAGCAAAAGTTTAAAACATAACTCTTCAAAATAAACAGTAACTTGAAATCAAACTCTTGAAAGTAAAACAGGGAAAGGAGGCACTTCAAAACAATAATCATAGAGAAGAGAGAACAAGATAAGGATAGAGACAAAGAACCAAGTCAACCACTTAAGAAGTCACACCATATAGTTAGTAAGCATCCATTATTGATGTTAGAACCAATTCTGGTTAAGAATAGAAAGACTCAGGTAGTCATAAAGGACTAGGAATGATATGAATACCCATAACCCGTGGTAGACAGTTTATGTCCCCACCATTTCAGAAAGCTGAATCCCATAGACAAAATATACTCAAGAGTGGAATAAAATCAACTGGGAGAGATGGCCCCCACCGCCAATGTAACACCCCTATAATAATAAAACAGCAGCGGAAAGTAAACTAAAGGTGCTACAGACCATCGGGCTCCAAACACCCGGTACCAACCTCACCAGTTACAACCATTACAATTAACTAAGTTACGGTCTGAACTTCGAGAAAACTTAACAAAAACATAACAATAATAAAATACATTCACTCTCCATAAACCTAATCCCATCCCAATCACTCATGCTCTTCGTGGCCACTTGTAAATCCATTTATACCTGCAAGATGAAACCAAGCAGCCCACCCCGGGAGGGGTGAGTCAGTTCCCTGGAATGGAACTGGTACAATTCTCCAAAAACAAACTTATAAAACATAACTCTTCAAAATAAACAGTAACTTGAAATCAAACTCTTGAAAGTAAAACAGGGAAAGGAGGCACTTCAAAACAATCAATCATAGAGAAGAGAGAACAAGACAAGGATAGAGACAAAGAACTTAAAAACCAAATCAACCACTTAAGAAATCACACCATATAGTTAGTGAGCATCCATTACTGATGTTAGAACCAATTCTGGTTAAGAATAGAAAGACTCAGGTAGTCACAAAGGACTAGGAATGATATGAAAACCCATAACCCGTGGTAGACAGTTTATGTCCCCACCATTTCAGAAAGCTGAATCCCATAGACAAAATATACTCAAGAGTGGAATAAATTTAATTGGGAGAGATGGCCCCCACCGCCAAGTACGTCCTTTTAGGACAGGGGATATACAGCCCATCACTGTTTACCACGTCCACTAAGGACAGGGGATATACAGCCCCTCTCTGTTAACTAAGTCCACTAAGGACAGGGGATATACAGCCCCTCTCTGTTTACCACGTCCACTAAGGACAGGGGATATACAGCCCCTCTCTGTTAACTACGTCCCTTTTGGGACAGGGGATATACAGCCCCTCTCTGTTACCATTGAAGACGCGCGCACGTCGAAACCTCAATGTAACACCCCAGATTTTGCCTTAAAACATAGGAAATAAAATAACAAAGCTAACGGTGAAAACGGCTTCGAAAACGGAGTCCAAACGAGCCCTAAAGGTGCAAAACAAGCTTGGTCCGAACTTGTGTCCGGACATGGGAAGTTCGGACACAAGTCGAGAAAGTTAAACCGCAGAAATCCATTTGTCCGAACTTGTGTCTGGACATTGATGTTCGGACACAAGTCGAGAGTTAAAAGGTCTGAAAACCAAAGGCGTCCGAACTTGTGTCCGGACTTGGAAGTTCGGACACAAGTGAGTTTAAAAAGTCCGAGAAATTTAACGTGGCGTGTCCGAACATCAATGTTCGGACCAAAGTTCGGACACACCAAAACAGAGAGCTTCTAAAACATTCAGGGCCTGTCCGAACATGGATGTCCGGACGGACGTTCGGACAGGTCCTGATGAGTATTTTTTTCCAGCGGACACAAAACCAAATTAACATCAAAAATAACCATAAAAACTCAGCAATCAAAGAAGAATCATTCCAATAACTTAGTACCTCAAATGATAACGAAAATACCATCGAAATATCTCTTATACAGAAAGCAAATCTCCATCATAAACAAGACTCCTTAGAGAACAAAACCCATAAAACACTTCAACTTATTAGCAGCGGAATAGCAAAATCCAAAAGGCGTTACCGCCACACTCTAACAAAGAGTGCTCAGGCTTAAAACTACTAACCAACCCAAAACGTTTCCAAAAACTGGTAAAACATCACAATACCAAAACATAACTCAACTTGTTCCAAACGTAGTAATTGTCCAATCATCCTAAGCTATGTGATAGCGTGTCCCAATCCCCAAATCAGCCATGAGTACCTGCGATCATAAAACAACAATAGAAAACGCGAAGGGATCGCGCAAATCAGCAAAACTGAGTAAACATTGCCTCAACCTGTAAAATATATTTGGAAACCCATTTGCAATTTTAAAACCATACTTGTACAGAAACGTAAACCACAACACCGATTCCAAATATCAATCACAAAACATTTCGGGGGAGAACTTTCCAAGAATCAAATCAATGGCTTACACGGACGACCCCCAAATCGGGTCGCAACAATTAGAATCCCACCTCACTCTATGTCCTTAAGTGTGCACACCCCCCAGAAGGTAACTTACGACCCAAAGGAGTAGATCAGTAGAGCTTAACTGCAAGTAATGTCTGCAGGCAAATTAATAAGAATATCCACGGGGTACATAGTACCAATAGTTACACGGAGCGCCATATAGGCACCAACAATTTACACGGAGCACCAAGAGGTACCAACAATTCCAATAACCAATTCAAAGAAAGTCTCCCAAAACCTTTATTCAAACCCTTTCGCAAAACATCTCACCAGGGTACACAGGGGAAAATAATTCCCAAACTTTCACAAAATCAAGACCATATCCAAACCGATCCATTGTTAATTCGCAAAAACACAGAGGTAGAGAATGTTGAGCACAACATTTACCTGGATACGTTCACAGCCACGAAATCACTCAGCAGAATCAGCAGTAGCGTTCGTCAGGGAAATCGGAGTCTAGAATACAAGTAGAACACAATCAGATACTACCCAGAGACTAGCGAATTAATCAGCTAACCTTACCAACGGATACCCCTTACCCTTCTATCAATACCGGCACCAGAGAAGCGACCTAACGTCGATGGAGAATAAGAGCGTGAATTTGAGTAGGGTTAGGAGCTTAAAGAAAGAGAGAAGAGTGGAGGCAGGTAGGTTGAGGATGGAAGCGATCGTGGTATTAAATAGAAACAATATGGAAATAATTAAAGGATTAGTCTTTAACTAATAAATGTATTTAGATTAGTGAGAGGAGAATTTATAAGTAATGTTGTAAAATAACTTGAAATGAGTTTATAAATAAGATTTCAATTTAAAGGGAAATGAATAACGTTAAAATCATGGAAGGATCTAGATTCAAAATTTAGAGAGATAAATAAATACTATTTGGCTAAAGTAAAAAAAAACAAAATAGAAGAAGGGCTAACTGATCGTTAGTGAAGGATGAGGAGAATTATCTAAATAATTAGATAAAAGGAATAAATACATAATAGCTGAATAAATGAGTTAGGAAGAGGAAAATATTTTAGAGAGAAGTAAAATCAAATTTGTATTCTTGAACATAATAAAGTTATCTGAAATGAACGTAATTATACCTATGTATATTGCTTCTCTGGGCCTTTATTAATCTTACCCATAACATCCTTGACTATATGCTAATTTAATCCTACGCCAAAATTCACGGGTATTTCATCTCATCCCCCTTAAAAGAAAGCTTCGCCCTCGAAGCTAAGCCTAGATGATATCCCAACCAAAAGACTGATTCTGAAAGCTGAATCCGACTGAACTTGACATAAGTCTTAAACGGTTACCTGCTCGAAAAGCTGAGGGTATTTCTTCTTCATTTCCTCTTCGACCTCCCACGTCGCCTCCTCAGTCCCATGATTCGACCACAACACCTTGACCATCCGGGTGGACTTCGATCGGGTTTCTCTAGTCTTGGTGTCCAATACTTTAATGGGGTACTCCTCATATGATAGGTTCTGCTCCAATTCCAGCACCTCAGGCTGTAGAACGTGGGACGGGTCGGGGACGTAACGCTTCAGCTGAGAGACGTGAAAAACATTATGGACTCTCTCCATTTCACCAGGTAGTGCTAATCTGTAAGCTACCTCTCCAATTCTCTCCAGGACCTCGTAAGGACCCACGAATTTGGGGCTTAATTTCCCCTTCTTCCCAAATCTGGTTACCCCTCTCACAGGAGACACCTTCAGGAAGACTCTATCACCAACTTCGAATTCAATCGGTCTCCTCTTTAAGTCGGCATAGGACTTCTGCCTGTCCTGGGCTGCTTTCATTCGGCTCTGGATGATTCGGACCTGGTCCATCGTCTCCTCTATCAGCTGGGGTCCCAAAATCACTGTCTCACTGATGTCGCTCCAGCATAAAGGGGTTCTGCATTTCCTCCCATACAAGGCCTCATAGGGAGCCATCTTAATACTAGAGTGGTAACTGTTATTATACGAAACTCCACCAGGTGAAGTCTATCTGCCCAAGTCCCCTGAAAGTCCATGACACATGCTCGAAGCATGTCCTCTAAGGTCTGGATAGTCCTCTCCGTCTGACCATCTATCGCCGGGTGGAAAGCTGAAATACCCCAAACTTAGATATGGTGTTTAAATGATAAATTAAGAGATAAGGAGGCTAAATAATGCCTTAGAAACATTAAGAAACATTTCTAATAAAAGAAAATATAAGGAAACACCAAAAGAGCAGTTTAAGCAAAAACGTGCTCTAAGCTTGGAGAGACTTGGGAGAGTACCCAAATGTTGTTCTAAGACCTTAGTAATATCCTAATGGTCATTTTAAATCAATTACCAAAGATAACCAAGCTTGAAAGCAAGTTAAAACACAAAATGTGCTTTAAGGAGTCTTAAAGCACGTTTTTGAAAAATTGTCTTGTAAATGAGTTTTGAATGGCTAAATGTCCATCATTACTCTTTAATTAACATGTGTACTATATAGTATCACATTTGGAAGTCTATATCAATGGGAAATCAAAAATTTCACAACAATGTGCCTTGTTTTGTGAATAGTGAATTAATTAAGCTAGTTTACAACATAAGTCTATATAAGTGAGACATTTGGTCAACAAAGACTTAAGTACCCTCATTATTAAAAGGGGGCCGGTTTCTTATGAGGTGAGTCACCACCTTCATGAGTCATTAAGTAAATAAGAAAGCAAATAAGAGTTATAAAGCAAAAGCACTATTCACCTTTTACATAAATATCACACTTTATTAGTTCTCTCTCCTCACTTCTTCATTCTCCTTTGTTTCCCACGGTTTGAGCTGCTCTCTCTCCCTTCTCCATTAACGTGAAGCTCATCTCCATGCTAGCTCCACCTTCTCTTGCACACAACTCACTCATTTTAGCTTCAAATCCAAAACAAAATACATATTCTTCTTAGTTAGCTCAAGCTCCTTCTTCCTATCTTTTCGAAATTGCAAGAGCTTTGATTTGGTGCCAAGTCAAACCACCATTAGAGGAGGAAACTCAAGCTTGGAGACTCCATTGGCATCTCCATTCTCTTAAGGTAAAGAAAGTGCAAGAAAATCTAGGTTTCCACCATTTTCTTCACATGTCCGAAAATTAGTACTCATGGGACTCCATGTTTATGCCTTGTTCTAGCTTGTTTCTACTCTTCAAAGGAGATAGGAGGTCCTTCTTGCTTCATATCCAAGCTTGTCTTGAGAAACCAAGGTAAAACAATCACCTTAATACCTTAAAGCATATTTTTTAACCTAGGGTTTGTTCCTTAGGGTTAATGTGTTATCTAGTACTCATTGGAGTCATTGGATATTGGTTAGAACATTGGCAAAGAGATACACATTGGTGACCGAGATTGAACAAAGAAAAACATAAGGAAGAAAGCTTTTTAAGCTTGTAAAAGAACAAGGTAAATTACTTACCTTAAGGTGTTTTATTGTTTAAGGGAATGGGATTTAGATATGTGATGAGTTTAGTAGAGAGTTTACATTAGAAAAGGTTTATAAAAACCTAGGAGAAACAATGAGCATATTTGTGAACTTGTGACTAAGGAGCAAATGAGGAAAAAGAGATAGTTTAAGAACATCAAGGTGAATTACAAGAAGCATTTTATTTCAATGGGAGCTTTGTTGTGTGTATTCGCAGGTTGAAGGCAAATATATGTGGAAATTCAGTGGTTAAGATTATTGTCATTTAAGGGCCTAAGTGCCAAGCATTTTAAGTTTAAGCACTATATGATGATGTGGTGAAGTTTTAGTGTAAATTGTGTGTTAAGGTGTTGTGATGAGAATTTGAGTGATATTGGTTGCTTGATGGAGAAAAACCAAGTGTTATGATGTGCTATGTACTAGAGAACCCATGGCAAAATTTAAAGGAGAACTTAAGTGTTTAAGATATTCTAAGGAGATTTCATCACGAAGGAAGTACTAGGAAGTTCTAGAGGTTGTCTTGATGAAAGAGGGTGAGATTAGGGTGTTTAATGAGTTATAATGACTTAGGCATTACTATGAAGGATTTAGAAATCAAAAGAATGTATTTGAGTATTTAGGACTTAGGTAAATGTTGATAAAATAAGCTAGGAAACTTGGGTAAGTTAGATGTAAGTGAGTGTGAAACTTTGAAATGGTTTAGGTGAGAACTAGAGTATAGAATCTAAGGAAGGTTTGATAAATGCAATAAGGCTGGGAAGTGGTGTACATGGTGTGGTCAAGTTCTTAAGGAGGGAGCATTTGGTTAATTGAAATTCTTGGTGGAATGCATGTGAGAAATGTAAGAAAATAAGTGCTAAGTGTTGGGAGCTTTGTAAGAATTGAGTAAATGTTTGAGAAGATCTTTGGAAGTTGTTTTAATGAGTTTGGTGGAGGTTATAAGGTGGGTTTAAGGAGCCAAGATGGTGTTGGACCTATTAGAACACTTGTGGAAGAGTTTGGGATTGAAAGAGGCAATTTAAGAGAAAATCTGTAGAGGACCGACCCAGGGTCCGACTCAGTTTTGGGTCGGTCGGGCCATGTTGAGCCAGCCGGAATGCCTCTGGACTGGACCGACCCAGGGGGTTTGGGTCGGTCGGCTTAGCTTTGGGTCGGTCAGGCAAAGGTTTAACGTAGGAAAATGGGTTCTGTAAGGGACTGACCCAGAGGGTTTGGGTCGGTCGGTCTAGCTCTGGGTCGGTCGGATGGGTTTCAAAAGACGGAAGAGTTTCTGTAATGGACCGACCCAGGGGTTGGGTCGGTCGGTGGGTCGGTCGACCCTTAACACTTAAAAAAAAAGAAATTTTGAATTCTAAGAATGGTAATAGGTAATGAGGTATACCTTTGGAAGGGTGGTAATGATTAGGACCCTAAGAACTTAAGGGATTAAGTTAAGATTAAGTATAAGTTTTTAATGTTTAAAGTTAAGTTTGTAAGCTAAGTGGTAAGACTTGGGAGGTTATTAAATGAGAATCCTTAGGGACTAAGTGAGTTAAGTAAGGTGCAACTAACTAATGACCTAAAAATGAATGAATGATTTAGGTTTGTGAATTGGGACCCCGAAGAAGGATAATCAAACAACGATCGACGGTGAACGGTATAATCCTTCTTGTGACCTGCTTGCTAACGAGGTGTCCCTCGGCTTGTGTGCTATCTGTTTAATTGCTATGACTAAAACAAGATAAAGCATGCAACTGGTTATATTTATTCTCGTTGTGTTTGTGTTATCTTTACACTAACCCGCGAGACTTGAGATGGTTACTAACCAAGTTTAGTACTTGCTGAGTTAAAAATAAGAGTTAAGATTTGGTGGTTGTTGGTTAATGCCCATTAAGGCTTAGCTAGCACATGGTGATTAAGATGTCTACTAACTGGAACTTGAGTGAGGAAACCCGGGACCGATCTCCGGTCATGCATGCTAAGGAAAAAGGGGGACGGTATCTGAATCAGATCCGCCCTCCGCTTAAGGACTTGTCTTCGGACTTGTAGCCTAGGGCCGGTTGCCGGCTCAGCTACGCTAGACTCCCGTCCAGAGTAGGTGGCATTAAGATGGTGCGGTGGGATCACCTAAATCCCAGGTTCGAATTAAGCTACAACCAATCCCTTCCAGGAAAGGTTTGTATACTGAGATTAAGATTAAGATTAAGATTAAGATTGAGATTAAGGTAAGGAACTGAGATTAAGTAAATGAGGACTAAGGAAGGGGTTACTAACCCACTTGATAAGGGAACGCTTGAGTCGTTCATTGTTTGTGAACTATATATGTTCATCTGTGGTTATTGTTATTGCACTTCATATTATGCTTGTGTATGTAATCAATTTCCATGCTATCGACAACTAGTCGTCGTAGCCCCGTTAGCTTGGGGGCCATGAGAGGGTGTACCAGCATTCGTGCTGACCCCCTCGGGGGCTATTTTTACACTTACATGTAAGAGACCCATGAGGACGCACTACGAGAGTAGGAGCGGTTAGACTTAGGGTGGGATGTTTATTTTGAGTTCGGGTTGCGCCTGTGCACCCGACTGTTTATATTAAACTGGTGTAAGGTTGAGTTTGTGATTGAGATACTTGTACTCGGTTGGTTGTAGTGTTGAGGTTAGTGATGTTTTGAGTTGGTTAAGTATTTTGGATAAGTATTGTAAATGTTAAGGCCGGTATTTTCTAACGATCAAACCGTGGCGAGGTCCAGGTGTTATTCATTTCCGCTGCGACGTATTCGATTAAGTGTTCAATTTTGCGATAACCACGAATGGCTTTGGATGGGGTGTTACAAAAAGTGGTATCAGAGCGTAGTTACGCTCTGATCAAGAAATACCGGACATGAGTAACCACCGAGTTAGGATATAAGTTAAGAAATAAGTGATGGGCTAAGGGTGTGAGAAGTTAGAGTGAGTAGAGTCAGATGACCACTAATAAGTGTGGATCGTCTTTATCGTCTACGGACGTTATAAATTCGTTAACCGAAACAGTGGTGAATACGAATCTAATGTGAGTTATGCTTATTCAGATGGCAGGACGTCCTAGGGGAAGCCGAGGTCGCGGCCAGGGTGAGGATACTTCAGGAATACCTGGAGGGCAGACGATCGCAGAGATCGTAGCTGCCGCATTAGGGCATATGGGCTATCAGCCTGGTGCGGGTGCACCACCTCCACCGCCACAACCTAGAGAACCAAACTGGGTGAAGAGTCTAGCTGATCTTCGACCCGCGCACTTTAAGGGGGAGACCGATCCCGCCAAGCTTGAGGCGTACATCTCCGAGCTGGAGACCGCCTTCGAGACCCTTGATGTCCCTGCTGGGATCAAGGTGCGTCTAGCTGCTTTCTATCTGAAGGGGGCGACAGGCGATTGGTGGAAGCTGGTGAGGGCCGAGCATGTGGCCAATCCAGAGTTCGGCTGGGAGCAGTACACCGCCTTGCTACGAGCAAAGTACTACCCTGCCCATGTCCAGACGAAGAAGCGCTTGCAGTTGGATGCGCTTAGGCAGACGGACAAGATGACAGTGGACGAGTATTACTCGAAGTTCACTGCCTTGCTCCGTCTTCTGCCAGGTCTAGGGTATTCTGACCAGATCCTGGTGGACCGCTTTTATGGCGGGCTTAGCCATCGACTCCGCTACGGCATGGGGCCGACGAGTTATACTACCTTGCAGGTAATAAGAATGATTGAGATTTGAGTAAGTAATGAGTAAGATTTAGATTATGAGAAATAAGTGTGACTAATACTATGGGAAAGCAGGAGTGCTATCATGCCACTGCTAAGGTTGAGATAACCGTCCAGCTGAGGGACGAGGAGAATGCAAAGAGGAAGAGTGCTGGTAAGAGCTCAAAAAGTCAAGGGAAAGGAGGGTACAAGAAACAAAAGTACCAGCCTTAGGCCCAGAAAAATCAGAACCCAAAGGGGAAGGAGGAAAAGGAGAAGGCTCCGGAAGAGCCATTGAAGTTGACGTATGCTATTGCAGCTACACCCCTGCGCTCTAAGGCGCCAAAGGGTAAGGAATTGATATTAAATGAGTTAAGAAACAAATTAGTAACCATTTAAGATGTGAGAATTGACATTATGAATCATCAGGATCTGAGACTGAGAAGGGAGCCGGTGGTGGCTACCAGCGACGCTTCATTTGTAGGTGGTGTCACAAGGACCACCCCGGGCTCGACTATAAGGGGAATAAGGTGGAGTGCAACTTTTGTGGAGTCTACGGGCATCGAGCATATGAGTGTTACCGGAACCCTGCTAGCAGAGCCTATAGGCCCGATACCAGGGGCAAGGGCAAGACCGATCAGGGAGCTGGATCTGACGGTCAGAGGAAGGTGCAGCAGCCGACGGACAAGAACCCAAGGGTGACCCAAAAGTCGGGACCCACTTTACACATGGTGGACCGGGACGATGAGCCTGAACCCTCATCGAGGCCAGGTACCACTATAACCATCTAGTGATAAAAACTACCTGCTTACCGCATTATCATGCATGCTTGGTGAATAAATGAGTTAAGTAAGAATAAGATGAGATTAGAACTTAAGTAAGATATAACCTACTACCACTTTAGGAAGATTCAACATCTGCTACCCAATACCATCTACACCTAACCCGGAGCACACTGACATCGAAACCATAGACTTTCCAACCGAACAATGTCAGGTTATCCGCCCAGGTATGATTTTATTAAGGGGATACCTGACACCCGAAGCACAAATAGCCATCATCAGAAGATGCAATCAACTAGGAATGGGACCGGGAGGTTTTTACACACCGGAGTACCCAGGGGGAGCAAGGATGAAATTAAAGATGATGAGCTTGGGCAAGGATTGGAATCCGTATGCCAAGAATTACCAAACCATGAGAGTGCAAGATGGAGTCTCACCACCGGGAATACCCGAAGAGTTCCATCCAGTTATTACACAAGTCGTGGAAATCGCTCAGCAGTTGGAGGCTGAACCGATTCCAGACATCCAAGCAGACATTTGCATTGTAAACTTCTACGAAAAAGATGGGAGACTGGGACTACACCAGGATAAGGACGAGACAACGGAGTCTCTCAAAAGAGGGATACCCGTAGTGTCTTGGTCCATTGGGGATGATGCAGAGTTTTTATACGGCGAGCAGAAGCGTGCGGACCGTGCAGATAAGTTGGTACTTAAGTCAGGTGATGTATTAATTTTGGGAGGAGAATCAAGGATGTTATACCATGGGATTAAGAGAATCAAGCTGAATACAGCACCATCAGCAGTAATCAATGCGACACATATGAGACCAGGAAGATTAAACCTAACCTTTAGACAATATTAGCCATGTAATGTTAGAATGAGATGAGGAATGAGATGTAAGATTGAAGCACATGTTGTAAACAGGATGGTCATGAATAAAATAACAGTGTTGTTCATATAAATTGTTACGACTATTGTTATACCATCAATACTCATGAAGCTTGTGAACACAATTAGGTTATGGACTCGGTACGGAAGGTGCACTAAGCATACTTACAGAGGCACAGGCCGACGCCAGCGGTACTATCCTCACCGGCACCTTTCCGATCAATGGGATTGAGGCATCAGTTCTCTTCGACTCAGGGGCCTCGCATACCTTTGTCTCGGCATCATTCGCGAGCAGGTTGGGGCTAGACGCTGATGAGCTACCCGACTTTACGGTTACGCTCCCGTCTAAGGAGAAGGTTCGTTGCACTCGTTACTACCGAGGAGCCACCATCAGAATTAAGGGGGAAGACTTTCCAGTCAGTTTCATTGAGTTCAGTAAGCTAGGATTTGATGTTATCTTTGGGATGAACTGGTTGGAGCGGCACAAGGGACGTATCCTTTGCGCCGAGCATAGATTGCTGCTTAGGAGTCCGTCTGGGGTAACAATATCATACCGCCAGAGGCCCAGAGAGCCTTCGACTAGGATCATCACCGCCGTGGCAATGTATAGAGAATTAAGGAGAAAGGAAGAAGTATACCTCTGCTATGTACAGGACATAGAGAGAGACACTGAGTTCGACCCCGACTTAGCGGTAGTGTCGGAGTTCCCCGACCTGTTTCCACGGGAACTGCCCGGCATGCCACCCACTCGGGAGGTAGAGTTCACCATCGAGCTGCTACCTGGTACCGGACCGATAGCCAAAGCACCATACCATATGGCTCCGGCGGAAATGACTGAGTTAAAAGAGCAACTGAAAGATTTGTTGGATAAGGGATTTATTAGACCAAGTGTGTCACCATGGGGAGCGCCAGTCCTCTTCGTGAAGAAGAAGGATGGTAGCCTCCGCCTCTGCATCGACTACAGAGAGCTGAATGCAGTGACAGTGAAGAATAAGTACCCACTACCCCGCATTGACGATCTGTTCGATCAGTTGAAGGGAGCATCTGTGTTTTCCAAGATTGATCTCAGATCGGGGTATCATCAGATAGCCATTAATGAGGGAGACATTGAGAAGACGGCATTCCGGACACGATACGGCCACTATGAGTTTACAGTGATGCCGTTCGGTTTGTCAAACGCACCGGCGAAGTTTATGGATCTGATGAACCGCTTGTTCCGGGAGCAGCTGGACAAGTCGGTTGTGGTTTTTATTGATGACATTCTGATATACTCGAAGTCCAAGGTTGAACATGAGGAACATCTGAGGAGGGTATTGGAAATATTGAGGGAGAACCAGCTATATGCTAAGTTCTCCAAGTGTGAGTTTTGGCTTGACCAGGTCTCTTTCCTAGGTCATGTCATCTCAGATGCTGGGATCGCAGTGGATCCAGCAAAGATTGATGTCGTACGTACCTGGCCAAGGCCGAAGACTGTTACCGACATCCGGAGCTTTCTCGGTCTGGCAGGTTACTACAGGAGGTTTGTTAGAGATTTCAGCAAGGTCGCGAAACCGATGACCAGTCTGATGAAGAAAGACGCACCGTTCTTGTGGACAGTTGACTGTGAGAGATCATTTCAGCGCCTGAAGGACTCACTGACCACTGCACCGGTTCTGACCATTCCAGACGGTACAGAGGGCTTTGAGGTTTATTGTGATGCATCCGGCAGAGGGCTGGGTTGCGTGCTCATGCAACATGGCAAGGTGGTGGCATATGCCTCACGCCAGTTGAAGAAACATGAGGAGAACTACCCCACACATGATTTAGAGCTGGGAGCTGTAGTCTTCGCTTTGAAGATATGGCGCCACTACTTATATGGGGTTAGTGTCACGATCTACACCGATCACAAGAGTTTGAAATACATATTCACTCAGAAGGAGTTAAATCTTCGACAGAGGAGATGGTTAGAGTTTCTGAAAGACTGTGACATTGACCTCCAATACAAAGAGGGGGAAGGCCAATGTTGTAGCAGATGCCCTGAGCCGTCGAGCACACTCACTCCATTCGCTAGTTTCTTTCTCAAGCTTGGTTGATGAGGTGCGAGAGGCTCAGAGGACAGACGAGTACATGAGAGACGTCAGACAGAAGCTGATAGATGGTACCTTTGAGAGTCAGAAATACGACTTCAGACTTCATGATGATGATCTGATCAGACTTAAGGGCCAGTTATGCATACCACGAGGCAACACGGATCTGAAAGACCGTATACTTAGAGAATCACACTGTTCTTCAGTTTCCATCCATCCGGGAGCCTCTAAAATGTATAAAGACATGAAGAGATACTTCTGGTGGTCGGGGATGAAGACAGATGTTACCGAGTTCGTCTTGAGGTGTCTCACATGCCAGAAGGTGAAATTCGAGCACCGACGACCGGGCGGAATGGTACAGTCGATGCCAGTTCCGAAGTGGAAGTTCCATGATATCTCCATGGACTTCGTAGTTGGGCTTCCACCTGCTAGGGGAGGTCTCAACATGATATGGTTGGTGGTGGATCGCCTTACCAAAGTAGCCCGATTCATACCGATGAAGGATACTTGGAAGGTGACCAAATTAGCTGAGTTATTCAAGAAAGAAATCATGAGACATCACGGCATACCAAAGACCATAGTGTCAAATAGAGATACCAGATTCCTTTCGAGGTACTGGAGAGCTACCAGAGAAGCGTTGGGTATAGAACTCAAGCTGAGTACCGCGTTCCATCCTCAGACAGATGGTCAGACTGAGCGTACTATTCAGACACTCGAGGACATGCTGAGAGCATGTGCCTTAGACTTCCAGGGCAGTTGGATTGACAGATTGCATCTGATCGAGTTTTCATACAACAACAGCTATCACGCTTCGATCAAGATGGCACCTTTTCAAGCGTTGTACGGTAGACCATATCGTACACCGCTCTGCTGGGATGAGTCGAGTGAGACGGTCATTATAGGACCAGAGTACTTAGAACAAGTTAAGGCTGAAGTTCAGCAAATCAGGGAGAACATGAAAGCTGCTCAAGATAGGCAGAAGTCGTATGCTGATGTTCGACGACGGGACCTGGAGTTCGCAGTGGGCGACCAGGTATTTCTGCGAGTTTCACCGATGAAGGGTGTATTCAGGTTTGGGCAGAAGGGCAAATTAAGCCCGAAATTTGTTGGTCCTTATGAGATTACGGAGCGGGTGGGCCCGGTTGCTTACAGGTTGAATTTACCTGCTGAGCTGGGTAAAGTGCATGATGTTTTTCATGTTTCACAACTAAAGAAATACATGCACCACCCCTCCCATGTGTTAGAACCTGAGAGGTTAACTTTAGAACCGAATATGAGATCCGTGGAGACTCCTCAGAGAATCTTGGACAGTAAGACTAGGGACACTCGCCACAAGTCAGTGCGACTGGTGAAGGTTCTCTGGTCTAACCAGGATGTCGAAGAGGCCACGTGGGAGTTAGAGGATAAGATGAGGGCGAAGTACCCTTCTTTGTTTACTGACTAGTTCGTCTATATAGGGTACGGGGCGTACCCCTTTTTAAGGGGGGTAGAGCTTCCTCGCTTTTGAGTTAGGAAACGATCATGTTTGTCGTTTGTTTGGTTGTTTAAGATGTGAATTTGTGTAAGTTGCTACACTTCGGTGTAAGTTTGAGTTATGTATAATACTTATGTATTGTATTTGAGAATGACCTTTGAGTCTTGAGATGTGAGAATGTGAATATAAGATGTGGTGTTAAGATTAAGAGAATTGTGTACCGCGAATGATTAAGCACATGTGCGAACTTTGAGGACAAAGTTCTTTTAAGGGGGGTAGATTGAAATACCCCAAAATTAGATATGGTGTTTAAATGATAAATTAAGAGATAAGGAGGCTAAATAATGCCTTAGAAACATTAAGAAACATTTCTAATCAAAGAAAATATAAGGAAACACCAAAAGAGCAGTTTAAGCAAAAACGTGCTCTAAGCTTGAGGACTTGGGAGAGTACCCAAATGTTGCTCTAAGACCTTAGTAAATCTAATGGTCATTTTAAATCAAATTACCAAAGAAACCAAGCTTGAAAGCAAGTTAAAACACAAAATGTGCTTAAGGAGTCTTAAACCACGTTTTTGAAAATTGTCTTGTAAATGAGTTTGAATGGCTAAATGTCATCATACTCTTAATTAACAGGTGTACTATATAGTACACATTGGAAGTCTTATATCAATGGGAAATCAAAAATTTCAAAACAATGTGCCTTGTTTTGTGAATAGTAAATTAATTAAGCTAGTTACAACATAAGTCTATAAGTGAGACCTTTGGTCAACAAAGACTTAAGTTACCCTCATTATTAAAAGGGGGCGGTTCTTATGAGGTGAGTCACCACCTCATGAGTCATTAAGTAAATAAGAAAGCAAATAAGAGTTATAAAGCAAAAGCACTATTCACCTTTTACATAAATCTCAACTTTATTAGTTCTCTCACCTCACTTCTTCATTCTCCTTTGTTTCCCACGGTTTGAGCTGCTCTCCCTTCTCCATTAACGTGAAGCTCATCTCCATGCTAGCTCCACCTTCTCTTGCACACAACTCACTCATTTTAGCTTCAAATCAAAAAAACAAATACATATTCTGCTTAGTTAGCTCAAGCTCCTTCTTCCTATTCTTTTCGAAATTGCAAGAGCTTTGATTTGGTGCCAAGTCAACCACCCATTAGAGGAGGAAAATCAAGCTTGGAGGGACTCCATTGCATCTCCATTCTCTTAAGGTAAAGAAAGTGCAAGAAAATCTAGGTTTCCACCATTTTCTTCACATGTCCGAAAATTAGTACTCATGGGGACTCCATGTTTATGCCTTGTTCAGCTTGTTTCTACTCTTCAAAGGAGAGAGGAGTCCTTCTTGCTTCATATCCAAGCTTGTCTTGAGAAAACCAAGGTAAAACAATCACCTTAATACCTTAAAGCATAGTTTTTTAACTAGGGTTGTTCCTTCGGGTTAATGTGTTATCTAGTACTCATGGAGTCATTGGATATTGGTTAGAACATTGGCAAGGAGATACACATTGGTGACCGAGATTGAACAAAGAAAAACCTAAGGAAGAAAAAGCTTTTTAAGCTTGTAAAAGAACAAGTAAATTACTTACCTTAAGGTGTTGTTATTGTTTAAGGGAATGGGATTTAGATATGTGATGAGTTTAGTAGAGAGTTTACATTATAAAAGGTTTATATAAAACCTAGGAGAAACAATGAGCCATATTTGTGAAACTTGTGACTAAGGAGCAAATGAGGAAAAAGAGAGAGTTTAAGAACATCAAGGTGAATTACAAGAAGCATTTTATTTCAATTGGAGCTTTGTTGTGTGATTCATAGTTTGAAGGCAAATATATGTGGAAATTCAGTGGTTAAGATTATTGTCATTTAAGGGCCTAAGTGCCAAGCATTTAAGTTTAAGCACTATATGATGATGTGGGAAGTTTAGTGTAAATTGTGTGTTAAGGTTTGTGATGAGAATTTGAGTGATATTGGTTGCTTGATGGAGAAAAACCAAGTGTTAAGATGTGCTATGAACTAGAGAAACCCATGGCAAAAATTAAAGGAGAACTTAAGTGTTGAAGATATTCTAAGGAGATTTCATGACGAAGGAAGTACTAGGAAGTTCTAGAGGTTGTCTTGATGAAAAGAGGGTGAGATTAGGGTGTTTAATGAGTTATAATGACTTAGGCCATTACTATGAAGGATTTAGAAATCAAGAGAATGTATTTGAGTATTTAGGACTTAGTAAATGTTGATAAAAGAAGCTAGGAAATTGGGTAAGTTAGATGAAGTGAGTGTGAAACTTTGAAATGGTTAGGTGAGAACTAGAGTATGAATCTAAGGAAGGTTTGATAAATGCAATAAGGCTGGGAAGTGGTGTACATGGTGTGGTCAAGTTCTTAAGGAGGGAGCATTTGGTTAATTGAAATTCTTGGTGGAATGCATGTGAGAAATGTAAGAAAATAAGTGCTAAGTGTTGGGCGTTTGTAAGAATTGAGTAAATGTTTGAGAAGATCTTTGGAAGTTGTTTTAATGAGTTTGGTGGAGGTTATAAGGTGGGTTTAAGGTGCCAAGATGGTGTTGGGACCTATTAGAACACTTGTGGAAGAGTTTGGATTGAAAGAGGCAATTTAAGAGAAAGATCTGTAGAGGACCGACCCTGGGTCCGACCCAGTTTTGGGTCGGTCGGGCCATGTTGAGCCAGCCGGAATGCCTCTGGACTGGACTGCAAACAGGTTAAATGATCTACTAAAACTAAACAATTAATCTAGAAAATAATAAATCAATAAGCCTGTCGGGTTGCAAAAATCCCGGTCACTATAGTATAGGAAATTAAGTAACCAGGTATCGAATCCACGGGACTTGATTAAATAAGCCTAAGTCCTATCCTAAATCCTAAGAAAACTGCAAATTCAGGGGGGGTTGTGAATTGTTTTTGAAACTGAATCGAATAAATGCAAATCAGAATTGAAATAAGCAATCAGTAAAAATGAATGATGAGTTTGATTATACGAGTGGAACTCCGGGTTCAGGTTGTTCTTTCTTGATTAAATCTAGTAACTTCTACAAACTTAATTATGAGAACGGAAAGGCCAATTCTTTCTATCTTCAATGCTAAATCCTAGTTCATTGAAGAGCTCACCTATCAGGACATGTCAACTCTAATCTAGCAGTTGGCAAAACACATACAGGCGGAATAAGCACAAAGAATTGTTAGCGTTTGTAGGAAAAATTATCTATCCGACTAATCCTTCCCCAAATTCCCAGGTTAATTCGAACTCCCTACTAATCACCTTGTCTGATCTTAATAGGTTTCGCGAACAACTCTATAACTCGCGAAATTAATAGAGAAGAAAATTGAATAATCATTAACCTGAAAACAATCCGTTACAGCTCATAATCAAATTGCAGAATTCTTAACTACATTGAATCCATCTTGAACAACCCTACCCCAGAGTTAAATCCCTACTAGCCAGACATTGCCAATGAAAAGATAAATACAAACAACATAGAAGCTATCTAAAGGAAGAAAAACCCTTTTGTTGATTGACTATCCAGAATCAGTGGATGCAGGTGCAAGGTTGAAGATGATAGTCGCACTTCCCTCTGTCGATGCTCCTCCCGAACGATGATGGAATGATTGGTGAATGTGGATGAAGGCGAACCGATGCAATTGGCGTGGATGATTGGAGAGAACCTCGTTTATCAGTGTGGAAGGGAGTGTTGTAATGAACGATGATGCGTGAATGCCTTCTCCCTCTGATTAGGTCATTTAAATAGACCTTTCTCCCTCTTTTTCCCTTCAAAACGCCGAGTTTGTGCTGTAATTCTCGTGCCGTCCGAACATTGGTCCGAACTTCAAAGTTCGGACACAATGCTTTGAGCGCTTCAATCAGAAAGTCTCGACCTGTGTCCGAACTTGATGTTCGGACACAAGTTCGGACATGCTCCGTACTTCAGACCTCCGGCTTTTCTCGACTATGTCCGAACTTCGATGTTCGGACCGAAGTTCGGACATCCCATCAGGCGCAGCATACAAACTCTCGACTTGCGTCCGAACTTGGAAGTTCGGACACAAGCTCGGACACACCTTAAAAATCCTCTAACTTCTTCATTTTGACTCCGATTCGACCCCCGTTTGTTGCATTACCTCCCTTGTGAGTTAATCTAGTGTTTCCTTGGCTTTTCTCTGCATTTAACATAGAAAAAGTGTATCAAGCCTTAACAAACAACAAACCACAGAAAAACGCAAGATAAGTGTGGAATAGTATCAATTCGCGTATACAAAATAGACATTAAAGACCATTAGAACCATTCATATTTCACACTCATCATGGACCGACCCAGGGGGTTTGGGTCGGTCGGCTTAGCTTTGGGTCGGTCGGGCAAAGGTTTAACGTAGGAAAATGGGTTCTATATGGGACCGACCCAGAGGGTTTGGGTCGGTCGGTCTAGCTCTGGGTCGGTCGGATGGGTTTCAAAAGACGGAAGAGTTTCTGTAATGGACCGACCCAGGGGTTGGGTCGGTCGGTGGGTCGGTCGACCCTTAACACTTAAAAAAAAGAAATTTTGAATTCTAAGAATGGTAATAGGTAATGAGGCATACCTTTGGAAGGGTGGTAATGATTAGGACCCTAAGAACTTAAGGGATTAAGTTAAGATTAAGTATAAGTTTTTAATGTTTAAAGTTAAGTTTGTAAGCTAAGTGGTAAGACTTGGGAGGTTATTAAATGAGAATCCTTAGGGACTAAGTGAGTTAAGTAAGGTGCAACTAACTAATGACCTAAAAATGAATGAATGATTTAGGTTTGTGAATTGGGACCCTGAAGAAGGATAATCAAACAACGATCGACGGTGAACGGTACAATCCTTCTTGTGACCTGCTTGCTAACGAGGTGTCCCTCGGCTTGTGTGCTATCTGTTTAATTGCTATGACTAAAACAAGATAAAGCATGCAACCGGTTATATTTATTCTCGTTGTGTTTGTGTTATCTTTACACTAACCCGCGAGACTTGAGATGGTTACTAACCAAGTTTAGTACTTACTGAGTTAAGAATAAGAGTTAAGATTTGGTGGTTGTTGGTTAATGCCCGTTAAGGCTTAGCTAGCACATGGTGATTAAGATGTCTACTAACTGGAACTTGAGTGAGGAAACCCGGGACCGATCTCCGGTCATGCATGCTAAGGAAAAAGGGGGACGGTATCTGAATCAGATCCGCCCTCCGCTTAAGGACTTGTCTTCGGACTTGTAGCCTAGGGCCGGTTGCCGGCTCAGCGCTGGACTCCCGTCCAGAGTAGGTGGCATTAAGATGGTGCGGTGGGATCACCTAAATCCCAGGTTCGAATTAAGCTACAACCAATCCCTTCCAGGAAAGGTTTGTATACTGAGATTAAGATTAAGATTAAGATTGAGATTAAGGTAAGGAACTGAGATTAGTAAATGAGGACTAAGGAAGGGGTTACTAACCCACTTGATAAGGGAACGCTTGAGTCGTTCATTGTTTGTGAACTATATATGTTCATCTGTGGTTATTGTTATTGCACTTCATATTATGCTTGTGTATGTAATCCAATTTCCATGCTATCGACAACTAGTCGTCGTAGCCCCGTTAGCTTGGGGGCCATGAGAGGGTGTACCAGCATTCGTGCTGACCCCCTCGGGGCCTATTTTTACACTTGCAGGTAAGAGACCCATGAGGACGCACTACGAGAGTAGGAGCGGTTAGACTTAGGGTGGGATGTTTATTTTGAGTTCGGGTTGCGCCTGTGCACCCGACTGTTTATATTAAACTGGTGTAAGGTTGAGTTTGTGATTGAGATACTTGTACTCGGTTGGTTGTAGTGTTGAGGTTAGTGATGTTTTGAGTTGGTTAAGTATTTTGGATAAGTATTGTAAATGTTAAAGCCGGTATTTTCTAACGATCAGACCGTGGCGAGGTCCAGGTGTTATTCATTTCCGCTGCGACGTATTCGATTAAGTGTTCAGTTTTGCGATAACCACGAATGGCTTTGGATGGGGTGTTACAAAAGCAGTGCTCAATTTCAATTTAGTACCCATAGCCTTCTGAAACTGCTGCCAGAAATGTGCCAAAAATCTCGAGTCTTGATCAGATACTATCGTCTGAGGCACGCCATGGTATATGACCACATTCTTAAGGTATGCATCCACTAGCTGGCTCATTGACCAAGTGCTCTTCATAGGTATGAATCGAGCAGACTTGGTGAGTCGATCCACGATCACCCATATCTGGTTGACTCCACCCTTCGCTGGTGGTAGTCTGACTACGAAATCCATAGAAATAGAGTCCCACTTCCATTTGGGTACTTCCAAGGAGTGCAACAATCCTCCCATCCTCTTATGCTCGAACTTCACCTTCTGACAGGTGAGGCATTTAGATACAAATTCTGCTACCTCCCGCTTCATCTTCGGCCACCAGAACAGCTTCTTCAGATCCTTGTACAATTTATCTCCGCCTAGGTGGACTGAATAGGGAGTAATATGAGCCTCCTTCATCAGTCTCTCCTTCACATCTGCACAACCTTGAGGAACGCACCAACGGCCTCTAAATCTCAGACTGCCATCAGCGTGGATTTCAAATCCTTCTGCCTTCCCTTCCTTTAACTTCTCTCTGATTCGTTCCAATTTAACATCATCCGGCTGTTCCTTGAGTATCTCCCATAGATGTCGGAAGAGGCACTCATATGGTACAGCTTCACCTCGTGCTCTACTCCCCCAGATTCCATCACCTCCAAATTCAGCCTCTAAAACTCCCGAGCTAGCTCATCAGGGAGGACCCACATAGAATTCACTGAATGACTCCTCTTTCTGCTTAACGCATCAGCTACCAAGTTGGACTTCCCTTCATGATACAGAATCTCCAAATCATAGTCCTTAATCAGCTCTATCCATCGTCTCTGCCTCATATTCAAATCCTTTTGGGTGAAAATATACTTGAGGCTTTTATGGTCGGTGAAGATCTTGCACGAGACACCATAGAGGTAGTGTCTCCAGATCTTGAGTGCAAAAACCACGGCAACTAACTTCAAGTCATGCGTCGGATATCTGGTCTCATACTCTTTCAACTGCCTCGACGCGTAAGCTATGACCTTCCTGTGCTGCATCAGGACGCACCCTAAGCCATATTTAGAAGCATCGCTGAAAACTTCAAATCCATCTGTCCCTGAAGGCAAGGTCAGAACTGGAGCTGTGGTCAGTCTCTCTTTCAACGTCTGGAACGCCTTCTCACAGTCGCTGTCCCACTGGAACTTGATCACTTTCTTCATAAGGTTGGTGAGGGGTCTCGCTATCCTCGAGAAGTCCTTCACGAAACGTCTGTAATACCCTGCCAAGCCCAGAAAGTTTCGCACTTCAGTCAGGTTACTGGGCCTTGGCCATTCTTTTACGGCCTGAATCTTCGACGGATCTACTGAGATGCCTTCACTAGTGATGACGTGGCCCAAAAATGCCACTCGGTCTAACCAGAAGTCACACTTGGACAGCTTCGCGTACAGCTGCTGCTCTCTCAATGTCTGCAATACTAGTCTCAAATGTTCCTCATGCTCCCGTTCGTCCTTGGAATATATAAGGATGTCATCTATGAAAACCACCACAAACCGATCCAAATATGGGTGGAAGATACGGTTCATGAGGTCCATAAAGACAGCTGGAGCGTTGGTAAGTCCAAAGGGCATCACCAAGAATTCAAAGTGCCCATACCTAGTCCGGAAGGCTGTCTTCGGGATGCTCTCTCTGCTACTCTGAGCTGATGGTACCCTGACCTCAAATCGATCTTCGAGAAGGTCCCTACCCCTTGCAGCTGATCAAGAGATCGTCTATTCTCGCAAGGGGTATCAGTTCTTCACTGTGATCTGGTTCAGCTCCCTGTAGTCGATGCACAACCTCATACTCGTCTTTCTTCTTCACAAACAAGACCGGGGCTCCCCAAGGCGATACACTCGGGCGAATGTATCCTTTATCCAAAAGATCCTCCAATTGGGTCTTCAATTCTTTCAACTCTGAGGGTGCCATCCGGTAAGGAGCCTTCGAAATCGGTGCTGAGCCTGGCACAAGGTCGATGCTGAATTCCACTTCTCGGTCTGGCGGCATACCCGGAATCTCGTCTGGGAACACGTCTGGAAATTCGCTTACTACTCGGATCTCCTTCTTCTCGTCTGACTCCTGGCTCAGGTCTTGGACATAGCAAAGGTATGCTTGCTGTCCTTTCTTTACTTGGAGAGAATTGTCATTGCTGATACGAGCTTCACTCCGGGCTTCTCCTCCACATTCCTGTACGAGACTCTCCGTCCCGACGGTCCTCTGAGAATAATTTTCTGCTCGCTGCAGTCTATCCTTCCCTTGTATTTGCTCAGCCAATCCATTCCCAGGATTATATCAAAGTCGGTCAAGGCGAACTGGATCAAATCTATTACAAATTGCTCCCCCTTGATATCTATGCCTACGTCTTTCATTACATTCTTACAAGTGATCACCCGTCCCGATGTATAGATACAGCTATAGGGGAAGTCTCACAAATCTCTATCCCCAATTTCCCAACTAGGCTATCAGATATGAAAGAGTAAGTAGCCCCAGTATCAAAAAGAATATGCGCAGGAGTACCAAGAACAGTAAAGGTACCTGCTAACACGTTTGCCTCGGCCTCGGCTTCGGCCCGACTCATCACATTGATCTTCCCTGGAGCCCGCTGCTGGTTGCTTCGGTACTCCCCTTGGCCTCTATTGCCACCATTGCCGCCCTCTCCATTACTACGCTGAGGAGCGTCCCCGCGCTGACTCTGATTCGGGCCTCTGCCCTGCTGGTCGGTCTGCCTGGATGAGCGGTCGCCACTATAGCCTCTCTGCTGACTACCTCCCTGGGGACTCTGAAAGCACTCGAATAATCGGTGTCCCCGCCTTCCACAACGAAAACAGGTGAATGAGTTCCCCTCACAATCCTTCCCTGGGTGATCCTTGTTGCACCTTTTGCAGTAGAAGTGTCTCTCCTGCCTGTACTCCCCTCTCTGAGTCTGGTGCTGGGGCTGGTCACCTCGCCTCTGATCACCCCTCTGATCTCCCCCATGTCTCGGCCTCCCGTCTCTGCGGTCCGAGTGAGGCTTCCATCTCTTCTCCTGCTAATGATGCCTGTGGGACTGGTCCTCTCGTCCCCGGGGCTCGTCTCCTCCCTCCATCTTCCTCTTATTACCAGCCAGGACCTCCTTCCTCTTCTGCTGCACCCTGTACAGGTTAGCAGCTTTCCCGTACGCATCTTGGAGCATCGGGATTGTCAGCACGCTGAGGGCCTCCTGCAGACTCCAGTTTAGCCCACCCACAAACCTCTGCACCTTCGACGCCTCGTCGGGAACCATCGTAGGAGCAAACCTGGCCAGCTCCAGGAACTTCGAATGGTACTCCTTGACACTCAGAGATAGCTGCTTGAGCTCTGAGAACTCCAAATACTTCTGCATCCTGACATGCTCGGGGTAGAAGTGCCTCCTCATGGCCTCCTTCAGGCCATCCCAGCCGAAATCAGGTCCAGCTAGTAGCACATCTCTGTTGGCAGACCACCAGATGTCTGCCTCACTCTTGAAATAGTAAACTGTGCGTTTACCCTTCGGTCAGCTGGGCAATTGACTGCCTCAAAGATCTTGTCAAATTCCCTTATCCAGTCCTCAAGTAGCACCGGGTCCTCCTCTCCCTTGAAGGATGTGGGCTTCAGATGGGCAATTCTCTTAGTGTAGTCCTCCGGCACATTATCCCTCTGAGCCTGTCTCTGGACTATCTGTCCCAGGTTGAGAGCCAACTCCTACAACTGCCTCAGGGTCGTTGGCGGCCATCTGAGTTCGGCGACTCCTACTTCTGGTGTGGTATGGAAAGCTCAGTCTGTCAGCCAGTCCTGCACTCCCTAGAGCTCTAAGCGAACTCCTGATTACATATACTAAGCAAGGTAAGCAGCATTCACCCATATCCCCATATATAAGTCCCTACCCCATATTAGGAGCTAGCACATCTAATAGCTCCAATACCAGTATGCAATAATCAATCAGTTATACTAACATCATCACAATCATTGTAACACACAAACGGAGAATGCACTTCAATATCCATACAGTGTAACATCGTATACACAGTATCGCAGGTACTACAATTCCCCAAACGGCTTGCCCCACATTTTAGTTCCCTTTTTAATCCAAATTTTATCTTATTTACCAAACATAGCTCGGATACCACCTTGTAACACCCCGGATTTTGCCTTAAAACATAGGAAATAAAATAACAAAGCTAACGGTGAAAACGGCTTCGAAAACGGACTCCAGACGAGCCCTAAAGGTGCAAAACAAGCTTGGTCTGAACTCGTGTCCGGACATGGGAAGTTCGGACACAAGTCGAGAAAGTTAAACCGCAGAAATCCATTGGTCCGAACTTGTGTCCGGACATTGATGTTCGGACACAAGTCGAGAGTTAAAAGGTCTAAAAACCAAAGGCGTCCGAACTTGTGTCCGGACTTGGAAGTTCGGACACAAGTGAGTTTAAAAAGTCCGAGAAATTTAACGTGGCGTGTCCGAACATCAATGTTCGGACCAAAGTTCGGACACACCAAAACAGAGAGCTTCTAAAACATTCGGGGCCTGTCCGAACATGGATGTCCGGACGGACGTTCGGACAGGTCCTGATGAGTATTTTTTCCAGCGGACACAAAACCAAATTAACATCAAAAATAACCATAAAAACTCAGCAATCAAAGAAGAATCATTCCAATAACTTAGTACCTCAAATGATAACGAAAATACCATCGAATATCTCTTATACAGAAAGCAAATCTCCATCATAAACAAGACTCCTTAGAGAACAAAACCCATAAAACACTTCAACTTATTAGCAGCGGAATAGCAAAATCCAAAAGGCGTTACCGCCACACTCTAACAAAGAGTGCTCAGGCTTAAAACTACTAACCAACCCAAAACGTTTCCAAAAACTGGTAAAACATCACAATACCAAAACATAACTCAACTTGTTCCAAACGTAGTAATTGTCCAATCATCCTAAGCTATGTGATAGCGTGTCCCAATCCCCAAATCAGCCATGAGTACCTGCGATCATAAAACAACAATAGAAAACGCGAAGGGATCGCGCAAATCAGCAAAACTGAGTAAACATTGCCTCAACCTGTAAAATATATTTGGAAACCCATTTGCAATTTTAAAACCATACTTGTACAGAAACGTAAACCACAACACCAATTCCAAATATCAATCACAAAACATTTCGGGGGAGAACTTTCCAAGAATCAAATCAATGGCTTACACGGACGACCCCCAAATCGGGTCGCAACAATTAGAATCCCACCTCACTCTATGTCCTTAAGTGTGCACACCCCCCAGAAGGTAACTTACGACCCAAGGAGTAGATCAGTAGAGCTTAACTGCAAGTAATGTCTGCAGGCAAATTAATAAGAATATCCACGGGGTACATAGTACCAATAGTTACACGGAGCGCCATATAGGCACCAACAATTTACACGGAGCACCAAGAGGTACCAAATTCCAATAACCAATTCAAAGAAAGTCTCCCAAAACCTTTATTCAAACCCTTTCGCAAAACATCTCACCAGGGTACACAGGGGAAAATAATTCCCAAACTTTCACAAAATCAAGACCATATCCAAACCGATCCATTGTTAATTCGCAAAAACACAGAGGTAGAGAATGTTGAGCACAACATTTACCTGGATACGTTCACAGCCACGAAATCACTCAGCAGAATCAGCAGTAGCGTTCGTCAGGGAAATCGGAGTCTAGAATACAAGCAGAACACAATCAGATACTACCCAGAGACTAGCGAATTAAACAGCTAACCTTACCAACGGATACCCCTTACCCTTCTATCAATACCGGTACCAGAGAAGCGGCCTAACGACGATGGAGAATAAGAGCGTGAATTTGAGAAGGGTTAGGAGCTTAAAGAAAGAGAGAAGAGTGGAGGTAGTAGGTTGAGGATGGAAGCGATCGTGATAGCGATCGTGGTATTAAATAGAAACAATATGGAAATAATTAAAGGATTAGTCTTTAACTAATAAATGTATTTAGATTAGTGAGAGGAGAATTTATAAGTAATGTTGTAAAATAACTTGAAATGAGTTTATAAATAAGATTTCAATTTAAAGGGAAATGAATAACATTAAAATCATGGAAGGATCTAGATTCAAAATTTAGAGAGATAAATAAATACTATTTGGCTAAAGTAAAAAAAAACAAAATAGAAGAAGGGCTAACTGATCGTTAGTGAAGGATGAGGAGAATTATCTAAATAATTAGATAAAAGGAATAAATACATAATAGCTGAATAAATGAGTTAGGAAGAGGAAAATATTTTAGAGAGAAGTAAAATCAAATTTGTATTCTTGAACATAATAAAGTTATCTGAAATGAACGTAATTATACCTATGTATATTGCTTTTCTGGGCCTTTATTAATCTTACCCATAACATCCTTGACTATATGCTAATTTAATCCTACGCCAAAATTCACGGGTATTTCACTCAAGAACCAGCTCATGGATGAAACGATATCCAGAGTCAAAAGAAGAATTTCCAAGATTGACCTTTTTCCAAATTCCCACTAGATCACTAACTACCCAGAGTAATACCAAAACACTCAGTCCTACAGAGTGCAGAAGCGTAAACCCTAAGCAGTCAATGTCTAACGGGGCACCAAATAGAAGGAACCAATACCCAAGTGAGTTTCGCATTCAAGGCTCAGTTAGTCACACAAGCTGAGTTAGTCACACAACCATTTCCTTTTTAGAAATTCCTCTTTGAGTCAGTTAGCGTTTTCCAAAACATTCCACAAGTCAATCAGCAAAAATATCGGAGTACGAAAAATCGTACAAAACATTCCATAGAGTCCAAAACACAACAGCTGAGTACGAGAAATCGTACCTGGGTAACGCTGTAGCAGTTCTAGTCAACTTGCGCAAACAATCAACAGTACTCTGAAGAATATTAAAGGTAGTCTATCATCAATCACTTGTAGCCTATGTTAAGCTTAAATAAACTCCTTACTCTTATTCCAAAGTCTCCCTTGTCTTTTAAGCCCTCACTTAAATGTTATGTATAATCTTTGAGTTATCTGAGAACGTTGTATAGCCCAAGGTTGTAGAATCAAGGAATGTATTTTATTAACACCTGCTAACTGTCCACTCCTATCCACTTAATTCATATTTAACCACAATCCTCACATTCAAGATTTTTGAGACCTTTATAACATAAATGTGTTTATATTATATAATTAAATCTAAGAATTCAATAATAATCTTAAGCTCAATACCTTTATTCTTAATTTAGAACAAACATTGTATTATGACCTATGATGGACTCATCTCAGAATACTATAATATTATCTCACAATGTAAAGATTATGTATTTAAACAATATCTACTAGACAACCCATTATGATTAAGTCTTTCCCTTAACTTAATTAAGATCTACATCTTGTACATTGGAAACATAATGTTGTGGATACATTTTATTATAACTTAATTGAGCCACAAACTCAATTATCATATCCTTAGTTCAGAATGACTTCCTACTATAACCGTCTAATAATCTTGTCATAAGATGTTGAATTACCTCTCATATTGAAACAACTATATTATAGTTAACTTAGACTTATCGAACTCTTACATTTAGTATTCACAAGGTACATTATTTGCTTAATTATTACCTATATAATAAGGTGTTTAAATATAACCTTTTATGTATCCTTACTTACCTTTAATCTCCTAAATGTTTTATCTTTACACACATACACTCTATAGACTATGTATAATCCTCTTGTACTAAACTTCAATAAACTTAAGCCTTAAATACGTTTTAAATTGTTTTACTAAACCTAAGGTTTCAAAAGAATAACTTAATAAATTACTTTCCTTTATTGTATTTAGGATGGACAATATATCTACATAGAGTAGAATCTATCAAAGAATTAAATTCTGGTTCGTAAGCAAAATTGTTAATTATATGAAAATTCTCATATTTTATATTCAAATAACCTATCATTATTTCCCATTACCGTAAAGTATATCAATATAATATCTTATGTAACTTAGTTTTATCTAATAAAAGGTTTAAAGGTTTTAAGTATCAAATTCCTATTTATAAACCTTCTATAAATTCTAACTATTAAATACCTCACTTAATTGTGAACTCACATCCTAAGTATTGGTAATAAATGTATTTTATATGGCTTATCTAATTCTAAGAACCTTAAGGATAATTATTTAGATAAATTGCCAAATCATCATTTAATATAGATTATATCATAATCCTTTTAATGATTCTATCTTAAAACATTAAGTTATATTTCAATAACACCTCATATAATATTCTCCCATTAGTATTATGTAGAGGTTTAGTTTAACTTATTAATTCCTTCGTATTATATTTCCTATAAGGTATTTAATTCTATTATGTTCAATGTGTATATATTTATATATACTAGGATTTGTTCAAAACATTATTTATGTAGTTCTATTGTATTTAATTATGTTTAATAACTTTTAGGCATAACTACAACCGATATACGGTTTATAAAATAAAGTGTTTCCCTTTACTTATTTAATACATATATACGTATACCTGTATTGACATTTAATTAAAACATCCCCTATGTAACCCATTTATTTAAACTATCTTATTACTACAACCTTTAGCTGTATTCCAAGTATAGTTCATAAAGTATTTCTTTTACTATATCTTAGGATTCTAGCTCTTATAATATTTAGTTATTATAAGTGTTAATTTATTAGTTCCTTGTTTTACTCTAAGTTACTACTTTATTCCCTTTTTTATAAATACGTAAAAATATATATTTATTCCTTAGTTTAATTAAAAATATTAACTCCCATATATATAATAAATAAAATGTAGAATAATTAAATTCCTTGATTTACATAAGTTTCTACTTAAATAGGTATATATACATATATGTAAATAATTTCACTTCTCATAAAAACTAATACCCAAACATTTATAAAATTACTGTTATAAAATGCTAATTTAGTGTTCTATATTTTTCCCAACTTAAAAAGTTTATTAACAAACCATACTTTAATTTTTGGTTACATTAAAAACCATATATTATATGTTATTCTTATGAAAAACTCATAAACACAATTTTTAAAACCTTTTACCATTGCCCAAAAATTCCCAAATTTAATATATAGTAACTATAACATTTTAGACATATTACAAAATTTTTATTTCATAAAAATATCTTTTTAATTTAGCCAAATAATTCCAGCAAACCCGTAAATTGAAAAAATCATATCTTATGTTTAAAAACTCCAAAACCTTATTAATTTACATCAAAATAAACTAGATTTAATAAGGAATCTATGGTTAAAATTTCAAGGCAAAATACTATCGGGAAGGTATTTAAATTAATTCAACAAGTTAGAGTTAAATTCTGAAACATTATAAACTTAAAACATCTTTATTATCCACGATCTAATCTTGGCCGTCCATTTCCTTAAGTCCAGATCGGACGGATGCTGAAGCCCCAGTTCTTCATCAAATCCAAAATCGAAGTCGAGTACTAAATCGACAATATCTCCCAATCTACAGAACGAAATCGAGTGATTCTTGTTTCTATGGTTTCGAAATCAAATTTCGGTTCTAATGATACCAATTTCCCCAATTATAATGCAGTATTCATCGGGTTTCGATTTCTGTTTCGAAGTTAGGTTTTCTTTTCCTGTTTCGAATTCGATTTGCCAAATTCTCTCAATTTATTGTGTAATTGGTTAAATTGATAGAGGGTTATGAACGGGAATGCAAAAACAAGTAGCATTATAGGTATAATTTGGTCGGAATCGTACCGGAGATGCGCCGGCAAGGCGATTCAAACTCGTTTTTCTGGAAAACTAGTATTTTATGTGTTGTTCAGGTAGGCAACTTCGCGGATCAACTCGGGATAACTGAGATGGATTCAATCCATGAAACCTACGTCATTTTAAAGAAGACATGTAACTCTAAACATTTGTGAAAGAATCATGGAAAAAGAATAACTAGGGAGAAAGTTATAGATCCACAAAGATCTGAGTTTACCATGTCGTTTCTGGAAATATTCTGGGCAAAAACCGACGTGATCGAGTAGGTAACTTTAGACGACTCGCTCTCCCTACTGGTTACGAATCAGCCTTGGCCATTAACATGAAAGTTGTAGAGGAATTTGAGATCTTCAAAACAAGCTAAAGAACACGAAATTTAGATGAGAAACGAAGAAGTTATGACGAGACAAAGTTTACCTGATTTCAGTAAAAACTGGAATTCTGGGTTACGAATTCGCAAGGAGGCAACTTTAGATCGATTTTCCCGTCGATGTAGAATGATGTAGGTTATGTATGAGTTATGGTTGGAAAGAGGGATTATAGGAGAAGAGAATGGAGAAGACGGCATTGAAAAATATTGAGAGATGAGTGAGATATAGCCGTATAAATTTAGGGTAAAATCACTGCTGGAAGTTCCGATTTTTAAGCTAAGTGTGGGCGGTCTGTGACTGATTGACACGTGGCAGGTTTCAAAATTTTGACTCTAAACTTCAATCTAGCATAACTTTGGCTAGGATGATCCGTTTTTGATGTTCTTTTTATCGATCTTCATGGTTTTCCATAACCTTGTTATTGGTATAGGTTTCATGTGCTAGTTTGACCATTCTCAAAAAGTCAATCCTAGCAAGGCTTAATAAGCTTTAAGGTTTCTAGGATTTTATATTGACTTTTATGTTCCAAATCAATGCTCCCAATATTTCTAAAATCTTTATAATATAATTGGAGTATCTAGGAATTTTCCAAGATTTATTGACTTATAAATCTTGTTATTAAATTCATAATACTATATAATAATATATAATAATTAAATAGTTAATTGTATTCTTTAGAGTTAAATAGGAGGAATCCCCTAAAATAATTTCCATAATTCCATATAATATTAATACTCATAATTCCATACAATAATTTAATATTCATAATTCCTTATACTAATTTAACATTCATAATTCCATATAATAATTTAATACTTAATAGTATTATTAATGGTTTAATAAAAGAAATCCCCTAAATTATTTTAGGGGTATTTCAGTATATCCCCCTTAAAAGAAACTTCGCCTCGAAGTTTAAAAATCAACTAATAAGCACTCACACCGCTTCGGGTGTGCTGAGACAATAATAATTCCAATGAAATTCCATACCAATCCAATCCTTTATTTCCATCCATTTCCATAACAACATTCCACTCGAGATTACTCAAAATCAAAATGAACCAAGATATACCAAAACATAGCATGATGAAAATCGACAATCACACACTGTGTCATAATGTAAAAACCAAGCACATACAAACACCTCTCATTCTGCTAATATTGTTCTCCCTTTACTAACAATGCAACGAGGCATAATCCGGATGAGATAACGAAGGAGGAGTATGTCAGCATATCCCCCTTAAAAGAGCTAAGGTACGCCCTCGTACCGCTACTAATGGCACATTCAAAGAATTCAACACCTTATTAACCAGCTTTGTTGTGAATTTACTGCACCGTTGATTTTATCTATGATCGTTACATATATCTGTATCTCTTGATTGTTATGTAATTGTATTTCCTTGGTGGTTATAAGATTTTATCTTATGATTATTATCCATTCATTTAATGACTGATACGAATTATATGTCCCTATATGATCATTTATCATATCAATTATATTACCAAGCTATAAACCAGGTGTAACGTACTTGAGTAGTTTAACATAATATTCCCGATCATTTAATAATCCTCAATAATCTTCCAAAATTATCTTCAAAGGTTTATTAGTCAACCATATGTTAAAACTCTATAAGATAAATATTTCCTGTGACTTTTCAAGTTTCAATTGTTTTTTTTTATAATTAACTATCGTATTTTAGACGATTCATTCAGTGTTTACTTTATAAAATTTACTTATTATATAGCTTCACCCAAGGCAGAATTTCAGGAAGTTCTTCCAAAATCTGATTCCTTTATCTTAAAATTTATATATTATATTTTTTTGGTAGGGACTCTATATAAAATTTTAAGTCAAGTGAGCTAGTCTAATGAAAACTCACTCACTCCTGGTAATTATTTTTCTTAAGGTTTGTTCTATGTAAGTATTCTCCTGATTATTAAATCTTAGTACTCCCTTAGACAATGGTGGCTTTTGTAAATATCACTCTTAGTGTGACTTCTAAGATTTTATCTATGTATAAGGTTAAACTTCTAAATAAACATGAGGATTTCCAAATCTTTAAGTAACTCTCAATTTCTCACTAGATGCTCAATATTCCGAGTATTTAAGGATCAATGGTATTTAGTTTAGTGTTACTCTTCTCTTCACTTAATCTTTAATAACTTCCTTTAATGGTTTTTATATTCAACAAGGGGTAGATGTTCTACCTTGAAGTACCCAAATTTTAAATTCCCTTCCTCCATATATATGTTTTTTTTCACCAAAGATTTAACTCAATAAATCCCTTACATGTATGATTTAATACTGGATATTAAGATATAAATTTTGAATTGTTCATTGTGGCTAGCAATGAAATATGCCTAGCTCAAGATTTCATGATGGTAACGTCTTACCACCAATCCTCCTCAAGTTCAACATAATGCATCACTTCCATGGAAGATTATTTCCGGTCAGATGACAAGGCTTGTCTAGCCCCTAAACTTCCAGCAGTGGGTGTGCACCCCCACTACTTTTGGCCTAGGAGTTCGTCGCACCAGGCACTTCCCGTAGAGTGTTAGGTTTAGGTGTTTTCTTTCTAAAGTTAGCGTAGAGTTTTAGTGTGGTTTACCGGTTTGGATGTATGCTACTAGTTCTTGTTAACTTAATAATTTTCTAGACTTGAGATTTATCCTAACATTATCTTTAGGCAACAATTTGTACCTAGTAATTCTTGAAATTTATTTCCAAACTTTAAAGGAGTTGAAGTACTTGTACATAATGTCAATACTAACTTAGTTATTCAAAGATCTATTTGTATACTATTTTCAACCAAAAGTATTCTTTAAAATTCTAGGAATTTGTGTACTAGCTTTTAAAGGATTGCATTTTTAGCAATGTATTCTCCAAGAGCATGCTTTTGAAAAATAGCTTAATATTTGGTTTATCTCAACCAAAATCTTATCGTACTTAATATAGGATGTTCCAAACTTATATATATATATATATTCTGTAGTTTATTGTTGGAACGGTATAACAACACATCACACTCAACAGACATTCACAAAAGAAAAGTGTGTAAAGGAATCATTCATAATTCCAAAAAGGGTTAGGAGTCGTGCCTTACTGGAGTCCTCACTTCCCAATTCTACCCTAGTTCCCTAGTTTTAAGTGCACCTATAATCTAAGTATTTCACTCGGCTTGTTTTCTCGGGTTCAGAGCGTAACTACGCTCTGATACCACTTTCTGTAACACCCCTATAATAATAAAACAACAGCGGAAAGTAAACTAAAGGTGCTACAGACCATCGGGCTCCAAACACCCGGTACCAACCTCACCAGTTACAACCATTACAATTAACTAAGTTACGGTCTGAACTTCGAGAAAACTTAACAAAAACATAACAATAATAAAATACATTCACTCTCCATAAACCTAATCCCATCCCAATCACTCATGCTCTTCGTGGCCACCTATAAATCCATTTATACCTGCAAGATGAAACCAAGCAGCCCACCCCGGGAGGGGTGAGTCAGTTCCCTGGAATGGAACTGGTACAATTCTCCAAAAACAAACTTATAAAACATAACTCTTCAAAATAAACAGTAACTTGAAATCAAACTCTTGAAAGTAAAATAGGGAAAGGAGGCACTTCAAAACAATCAATCATAGAGAAGAGAGAACAAGACAAGGATAGAGACAAAGAACTTAAAAACCAAATCAACCACTTAAGAAATCACACCATATAGTTAGTGAGCATCCATTACTGATGTTAGAACCAATTCTGGTAAAGAATAGAAAGACTCAGGTAGTCACAAAGGACTAGGAATGATATGAAAACCCATAACCCGTGGTAGACAGTTTATGTCCCCACCATTTCATAAAGCTAAATCCCATAGACAAAATATATTCAAGAGTGGAATAAATTTAATTGGGAGAGATGGCCCCCACCGCCAAGTACGTCCTTTTAGGACAGGGGATATACAGCCCCTCACTGTTTACCACGTCCACTAAGGACAGGGGATATACAGCCCCTCTCTGTTAACTACGTCCACTAAGGACAGAGGATATACAGCCCCTCTCTGTTTACCACGTCCACTAAGGACAGGGGATATACAGCCCCTCTCTGTTAACTACGTCCCTTTTGGGACAGGGGATATACATCCCCTCTCTGTTACCATTGAAGACGCGCGCACGTTGAAACCTCAAGAACCAGCTCATGGATGAAATGATATCCAGAGTCAATAGAAGAATTTCCAAGATTGACCTTTTTCCAAATTCCCACTAGATCACTAACTACCCAGAGCAATACCAAAACACTCAGTCCTACAGAGTGCAGAAGCATAAACCCTAAGCAGCCAATGTCTAACGGGGCACCAAATGGAAGGAACCAATACCCAAGTGAGTTTCGCATTCAAGGCTCAGTTAGTTACACAAGCTGAGTTAGTCACACAACCATTTCCTTTTTAGAAATTCCTCTTTGAGTCAGTTAGCGTTTTCCAAAACATTCCACAAGTCAATCAGCAAAAATATCGGAGTACGAGAAATCGTACAAAACATTCCATAGAGTCCAAAACACAACAAGCTAAGTACGAGAAATCGTACCTGGGTAACGCTGTAGCAGTTCTAGTCAACTTGCGCAAACAATCAACAGTACTCTGAAAATATTAAAGGTAGTCTATCATCAATCACTTGTAGCCTATGTTAAGCTTAAATAAACTCCTTACTCTTATTCCAAAGTCTCCCTTGTCTTTTAAGCCCTCACTTAAATGTTATGTATAATCTTTGAGTTATCTGAGAACGTTGTATAGCCCAAGGTTGTAGGATCAAGGAATGTATTTTATTAACACCTGCTAACTGTCCACTCCTATCCACTTAATTCATATTTAACCACAATCCTCACATTCAAGACTTTTGAGACCTTTATAACATAAATGTGTTTATATTATATAATTAAATCTAAGAATTCAATAATAATCTTAAGCTCAATACCTTTATTCTTAATTTAGAATAAACATTGTATTATGACCTATGATGGACTCATCTCAGAATACTATAATATTATCTCACAATGTAAAGATTATGTATTTAAACAATATCTACTAGACAACCCATTATGATTAAGTCTTTCCCTTAACTTAATTAAGATCTACATCTTGTACATTGGAAACATAATGTTGTGGATACATTTTATTATAACTTACTGAGCCACTAAACTCAATTATCATATCCTTAGTTCAGAATGACTTCCTACTATAATCGTCTAATAATCTTGTCATAAGATGTTGAATTACCTCTCATTGAAACAACTATATTATAGTTAACTTAGACTTATCGAACTCTTACATTTAGTATTCACAAGGTACATTATTTGCTTAATTATTACCTATATAATAAGGTGTTAAATATAACCTTTTATGTATCCTTACTTACCTTTAATCTCCTAAATGTTTTATCTTTACACACATACACTCTATAGACTATGTATAATCCTCTTGTACTAAACTTCAATAAACTTAAGCCTTAAATAAGTTTTAAATTGTTTTACTAAACCTATGGTTTCAAAAGAATAACTGAATAAATTACTTTCCTTTATTGTATTTAGGATGGACAATATATCTACATAGAGTAGAATCTATCAAAGAATTAAATTCTGGTTCGTAAGTGAAATTGTTAATTATATGAAAATTCTCATATTTTATATTCAAATAACCTATCATTATTTCCCATTACCGTAAAGTATATCAGTATAATATCTTATGTAACTTAGTTTTATCTAATAAAAGGTTCAAAGGTTTTAAGTATCAAATTCCTATTTATAAACCTTCTATAAATTCTAACTACTAAATACCTCACTTAATTGTGAACTCACATCCTAAGTATTGGTAATAAATGTATTTTATATGGCTTATCTAATTCTAAGAACCTTAAGGATAATTATTTAGATAAATTGCCAAATCATCGTTTAATATAGATTATATCATAATCCTTTTAATGATTCTATCTTAAAACATTAAGTTATATTTCAATACCACCTCATATAATATTCTCCCATTAGTATTATGTAGAGGTTTAGTTTAACTTATTAATTTCTTCGTATTATATTTCCTATAAGGTATTTAATTCTATTATGTTTAATGTGTATATATTTATATATACTAGGATTTGTTCAAAACATTATTATGTACTTCTATTGTATTTAATTATGTTTAATAACTTTTAGGCATAACTACAACCGATATACGGTTTATAAAATAAAGTGTTTCCCTTTACTTATTTAATACATATATACGTATACCTGTATTGACATTTAATTAAAACATCCCCTATGTAACCCATTATATTCAAACTATCTTATTACTACAACCTTTAACTGTATTCCAAGTATAGTTCATAAAGTATTTCTTTACTATATCTTAGGATTCTAGCTCTTATAATATTTAGTTATTATAAGTGTTAATTTATTAGTTCCTTGTTTTACTCTAAGTTACTACTTTATTCCCTTTTTTATAAATGCGTAAAAATATATTAACACCCCATCCAACAACAAACACATAACAACAATCTGCAGCGGAATACACACCTCATTAAATAACTTAATTCGTTGGTGTTACACGCCGTTAACCACCCACGTGGCTAACAAGGCTAATACATATACATTGTACCGGTCTGATGGGCTAAATTCCCGAGCACTAAACAATACAATCCTTATCCCATTTCCAACAATTATTATACACAAACACTCCCACTGTACCGAGTATTTACAAACTAATGCCGATAACAATTTCGGTCTTACTACGCCTACTGTACATACTCAATTTAAATGGCTACCCATGTACAGTCAGCTACCCCGTCCTACTCTCGAACGGCTTCCAGCTCCTTGTACCTGAAATAGAAAAGGTAGAAAAGGGTGGCCCCCAAGGGGCTCAGCACCTTTGCTGGTATGGTAATCCCGCAGCCCACATGCTACCGGGCCACGCACAACTAATTGTCGTCTTAGCATGCGGTTGATTACATTTAAATCATGCATGCAACTGTAAACACACAACACAAAACACTTCGCCCCAATGGGCTCAACAAACGGATAATACATCCTTACTTGATAAGTCACTCATGGTATTCATTATCCCTAGAGTGTTCCTCCTCTAACGGAGCTACTTCCTTAACAGACGACACTTACCCTTAAATCGGGTTATCCTTATACGCCTCTTGTCACAAACTGGGATTCATTTCCATGATCCACACACTCCATATCTTACAACATATCACATTCCTCACATAGCAAAACATAACAACACTTTTCTCGTTTCGACGCACACATGATAACATCGAATTCATTTTAAACATCTAACGTATACACATCATAGCATAGCAAGGGAAATTGCCTAGCACAATATCAACACAAAACACCATAAGATCGGTTCACACAAGGAACCTTCCACCATAGTTAGTATACATAGTGAGCCTAGAGATTATTGCCAATCTCATGCTAAGCTCGTTACCAACCTCGTTACCGTCCAGTTATATCGAACGGTTAACTTAAACCCAAGGTGTGTCGGATATAGTAATCCCAAGCACACCGAAATAACATTTGTATGCCCCTGTGGCCCGACGTGAGTCAGTAAACTAGCTTTGGATAAGCTAAGGGAAGATTGAAACCAAATTGGAATACAACCTATACATACACCAAGAGAGTCGAACCGGATATGACATCGACTCCCGTCCTCACACGCGTGGCCGGAACAACCGGACTCCTCACCCCCATTAGTACATATATACTTATAAATAAGTAGTTAGAGATCCATTATGGAGCCTATCACATCCACACACCATACGGTATCATAACCGAGTTAAGCACACAAGGGAGGTTCACACACCTGCATACAACAACAATATCCAACTAACTCACACATAGCCGTGGTTAGAACGTTCCCAAGGTTTGGGTCGTTAACTCCGAATACCGATCTCTCACGTGTTCCTAGTTCTAGTTAGCTAAGGTTCAACACTTATTTGAGGTTAAACGGTATCGGAGACCAGATGCGCCACATAAATGAATTACTATAAACTCATTACATGTTTTAATCTTACAAGGTGGCAAACACTCAGAAAAACACATTGGCATACAAGCCGGTGTAATCCGGTAGGACACAGGTTGCAAGAAAACCATACCTTTCACCACGGTCCACTATATTGTGTCCTCCTAGGTTCCTCGAACAAATCCCGTACAACTGGTAACATCACAATTACTGTCATTAACATCGGGGTGACATGATTGTTTAATATCTAATGCCCATAGTTAACCCCATCATCCCGTTGTACTTAATTTATTTATGTGATCTTAAGTTCACAACTTACACATTCACTCTCACACTTGTTTATACTTCCAATGGCCTTTAAAAGTCACCAAACAAGGCCTAAACATCATCTAAAACCATTACCATTCAATCCCCCATCATTAGGAGCCTTAAACAAATTTTTTTCTTCATTTCTGGTCTGGACCGCCCCTCTGGGGCGGTCCCAGGGGCGGTCCACAACAGATGCTACACGTTTCTTTTTTTTTTTCACTTCTCTGCACTGGACCTCCCCACAGGGGCGGTCCGTAGGGGCGGTCCACTGCAGAACCAATTTTCTAATGTGCTTTTCTCCTCTTTCTGAACTCCAAATTCATCCCAATTTTTTCCTATGCTTTACACATGTTCTCCCACATGTTTTAACATCTTTTGGGCACACTTAAACCCTCTCGAAACATCCCAAAAATTCCTTAAACTTTTACTCAACTTTTACTAAGTCCTTAACACTTAGAACATTTTTTTCTTACACTTGTAACTTGTATTCTTGCCTAAAACTTCACCTAACCAAAGTACTCCCTCACTACCTTATAACCACCCTTTTAAACATCATTTGCACTACACTCATCCCCTTTACACACACTCCTCAAGTCTTTCCCACAAGTTCATAACTAAACCTTCACAAGACGTTACACTTTCATTGTTCACCAAACTTTGCACAAGACTTTACGACACCTCCACCATCACCTTGGTGTATCAAGAAATCATCCATTAGTTCCCTAAATCTCCAAGACTATGCCTAAGGCATCTTAACACCTAAGAACACCTTAATTCACTTTCTTTCACCATCTTAACACTTAAAAATTCCTAGTACCTTCTAGGTCATAAAATCTCATTACAACACATAAACTTTTTGTTTATCAACTAAATTTCGCCATAGCTTCTCTTGTATCACCTTACACCAAAACACATTGTTTTTCACCTTTAGACAATCAAGAACATTCAATCTCTTAATACACACTCTTATACACAAACATATGGTTTTTCATCCTTTAACCATCAAACACATTCACCTTCACAAGAGATGTTCTTTACACATAACTAAACCTTTAAACTACACTACATCACAATATAGTGCATAAACTTAAATTGCTTGGCACTTAGGCCCTTAAATAACATAAACCATAAACACTGAATTTCCACATTTAAATGCCTTCAACCTGCGAATACACACAACAATGCTCCCATGTCTTTTTAGTCCACCTTGTGGATAGTTTTCTAGCTCATTTCCCATTGGCTCTTTAGGTTATTTATTAAGCAAATATAGCTCAATTCCCTAGTACATAAAACCACATTAAGAGAGGTCATTTACCTCTTTGTTTTCCAAGCTTTCTCACTTGTTTTCACTTGTTTTTCTTGATTGAAAATCGGCAAGGAGCTTTTATCACTTGTCAACCTTCTAACCAATACACATATAAGGGTAATGAGTATTAAGTTTAATACTCAAACTCATAATTAAACCCTAGGTTTACATAAGTGTCTTAAAACACTAAATTTGATGATTACCTTTGGAATTTGAAAGAGAGCTTGGTTAAGTGGCAAGATAGGACTCCTCCTAGTCCCTTGAAGATTGAATTAAGCTAAGAAAATAGCAAGACAAGGCACCATTGTAAGGTGAATTTTCGGTTATACAAGAAAATGATGGGAACTTGGATTTTCTTTGATTTTCCTTACCTTGAAACAAAGGAGAATGACAAGGCATGGACATATGAGCTCAAGCTCCTTCAATGGTGAATCTCCATGGCACCGAAATGGAGCTTTTGAAGATTTGAAAAGATAGGAATGTAGAGCTTACTCTAACTAAGACAACGGTAGTCTCGGAATTGAATTCGGAGCTTGGAGCCATGAGTTACAAGCATTCAAAGATGGAGAATGGCTACTTGCTGTAGCAAAACGAGAATGGAGAAGGGAGGATGAGGTTGGAGACGGTGGGAACCAAAAAGAAAAGAAGAGAAAGTGAGGAGAGAGGTAAGTTTTGGAGATATTTAAGTTATAAAGCAAAAAGGTAACCTTTACTTACTTTTCTTTCTTTTAATTGGCAAGCCAAGTGTGATGACTCACACCCCTAAAACCGTGGCCCCTTACATATATAACATATATATGGCCTTTTTGACCAATTAAACAACTTATGTTGACTTATAACTTAAACTAGCACTATTTGAGCACTATTCACAAATTAAGGCACATATTTGTGAAATTTTTGATTTCCCATTGATTTAGACTTCCTAATGTGATACTAAGTAGTACAATATTAATTAAAGAGTAATGATGGTCATTTAGCCACTCAAAACTCATTTACAAGACAATTTTTCAAAAATGTGCTTTAAGACTCCTTAAAGCACATTTTGTGTTTTAACTTGTTTTCAAGCTTGGTTTTCTTTGGTAATCGATTTAATATGTTCATTAACATATTTATAAGGTATAGGTATGACCATTAGGTCTTATACAAATTTATCCCAAGCTTAGAGCACATTTTTGCTCATATTGACTTTAAGGTATATTCTTGTGTTTTATTTGGTTTAACTGTCCACCAAGGTTTCCTAAGGACTTATTTAGCCTTATTAAATCATAATTGAATATTATTAAGTCTTGGTAGGCTCTTTGGGTCCTAACCAAGTTCACTCCGAGCTTAGAGCACGTTTTTGCTCAAACCGTGTCTTAGTGTTTTATTGTGTTTTTACTATGGTTTAAATTGTACATTGATGTTCCTAAGGCACTTTTAGCCTTTTAATACCATAGTTTAACATTTTCACGACATACCAAGGTTTGGGGTATTTCAATCTACCCCCCTTAAAAGAACTTCGTCCTCGAAGTTCACATTTCCACGCATCATTGGATTAGAATACGGGAATTACTTCCTAAATTAACTTCCATTACCAACCACCCTTTACATCCAACCTCGGACTTAACGGTCCGGGCAACATATCCACATTATACATAACCATATCGTAACATACTTACATGATAACCTCGGACTCACGGTCCGGGTACCTTAATAACATTACACTTACATAACAACCCTCAGACTCTCAGGTCTGGGTAACAATACAACAGTTAGACTCATAGGTCTAAATAAAATAACACTTTCGAAACTACCACATTAGGACTCAAGGTCTCAGATAATATTTCTTACTCACACCACACAACATGTCTTAGCATGTATAACAAACAGAAATACCTTTTCCATCTCTCCATGGGCTCCAGTCCCATGTTGAGTACATATACACTGTGATCCCGCAGAACCCGGTCGCGATGGACACCTTCTGGTCCCCGTTCCTTTGGGAGGTCAAAACAATTGCATACATCTTTAAAATATACTTCCCATGTCACCGGTCCGAAGACAAAGGCTCATACGTCCTCAGCTCGTGAGCAAGTACTACAAAAATTATTCCTTACTAGGTTAAGTATATAAGAGGATCCTTTATTCAAAATATGAATCGACCGTTTTGGAAATATCAGTCGAAAATCCTTTTTGAAAACGCAACACAACTCCAAGTCCAATTTATGCTCTTTGTATCTTTCTTAACATGGTTATTTGTGACCACTTACAGGGAGCTTCAAGAGTCATCCAACCCTGATGTGATCAGCATCAGTGTTGAACTATCTTTCCACCCCAATTTGTGTTCGGCTTCCCTTGACCTCATGATAATCAAGTTTCACCTCCCACTTCATTTTCAACCAACAACTAATTCAAGCATATCCCATTTCCTATCTTTAAATCCTTCTAGTCATAATCATTACATCTCCAAGGGATAGAACTCCGTCTATCAATCATCACCCAAATCCAACTTAATTCAAGTTACCTAGGGAATTTAATTCTCACTAGGTTCTATGTCGGTCTCATACCCCTTCATAAATCACAACACTGTATATATTACATATTTTTTATCAAAATACAATACATGGTTTACATTTATGCACCGTCGGGGTTTTAGTTCCCCGGGAGTTTCTTTACTCCCTTCCACTGTACTCTCACACACCACTGTTAACAAAATAAACACACTTCCTACAATGGTATTCGCATCTTCTGTGCGCAATTACCACAATTTAACCACGAATGAATGCGTATGTTTATATAACACACGCGCCAACCATCATAGCAAATCATTTTTGTGCTATGCACAACATAGTTCACGTACACTTGTACGGTAAAACACACTAAGAGGCTTTACGCTCTACCCCCCTTAAAAGGGATTACGCCCACGTAATCAACCACTGAACATTGGCTTAAAATGTTCTGCCGTCGTGAAGTATTTTAACTTCCACGCGGTCTGCTATACAATGCGTTCTGGTTAGAGGATCTTAACCATATCGGCGGTTTAGTCCTTAAACCAAGAATTTTCCTAGGAGTTTATCTAACTCATAACCGGTTTCGGTCCTGGCCTGTGAGGCTTCTAGGCATTGATGACTAGCCATCCATTCATATTCACAATGTATATCCGGTATCTGACGCATGGGCTCACTGGCCTCTGTTGCGCAACTCTGATAATTATAGAGCTAGTTTGCCCCATTCGTTACTGTTGCTGTATTGTACATCTCCAATGTATTACCCTAATCTTGGTATTAATGGTTTCTCAACCGACGCACGGTATCTCTTACCGTGAGCGAATTCGGTGAGTTTCACAACTTTCCATCCACTTCCATAACAATTTACTGTGTATACAACTATGTATTTCACAATGATTGACTTGCTTCTACCGACTTACTGTCGGTTGAGATTGAGCTACTACCTAATGTGTAGTGCTCTCTCGGTTATTTCCCACACCTGGGGTATATTTCATACCGACATTTGGTATTTAGTGCTACTGTTATCACTTATTCTTAATCATACCTCCACATTTGGTTTCGTACAAGTACTCTTCCATTGGTATGACCTTGCATTTCCTATGCATTGATCATTATAGTATTATAGGTTTCTTTCTACATCCACCACAATTAACATTTCCCAAATCCTAGCTATCCCACTTGATCGTTACTGCGCAAGTGCAATACCAAAACACTCAGTCATACAGAGTGCAGAGGCGTAAACTCTTGACAGTAAATCTCTTATGCGATTGCCATAGGAATTTACACTGTGTTTTACTGGAGTCCTTATCACATAATAATGGCTACTGGCTTACTGCCTAGTTCATTTTCCAACACCTACCATTGTATCTCTGTTGGGTTTAACTCATAATTCCGCTTATTTGTCATACTATCACTTAACAACACTTATACGACGGTCGCTTATTGCACGTCGTATCCTCTTTCATTATACAACATCAACTTACACTGCATCCGTTCTTATATTAGCTTCCGCTATTACGCTGGGTTTGGCCACTTATCTGGCTGGTTTATTTGAATACACTTTTTCTCGAGCCTTTATGTTCCTTGAGCGTTGTTCGCTACTCATTTAGCATCACCACCTATGGTGGTTGCTATCCAACTTATCACTCTTCCTGTCTACACAACTGGTACAACATTTCCTTTCGTATTATTCTTATTCAAATCGTTCTGGGGTAATAACAACATGGTCAACCCTTAACATATTCCTTGAACTTGGTTCATATAGCTACCGCTCCTGCGGTCTCACAATATCCAGAGGTATCCCCACTCTTAATGCAGTGGTTCGTTCTCCGCTCTATTTACTTGTAGAGCATATACTTCTGCAACTGATCAAATTTACATAACACAAGTTGTTGTGGCTTATAAGCCTTACTGTCACGATTCCTTCCAAGTTGTCTCTTTGACAACTTAGGGTCCTACTGTTAAGTGGGTTTACCTTCAGTGTGTAATCCGAGTAATTGTTCCAAATCTTGTGTTTCTGTTATATTGCTCCATCTAACAATGTTTAATCCAAACACCCCTCAAGGATTGCTCCTGGGTGTTACTAACATATGCCATTACATCTGGCTTGCACTCATGGGTACATTCAGTAACTACGTCTTCTTACGTTCTTAGTTGGGTATTCGTTTCAGCTATCATGTTTTATCCCTGAAGATTCTTAAAACATATCCGATGTCTTTACGTACCAGTTAGTGCACTTCGCACCTCTTGACTCTATACATTTCCTTGAAATAAACTCACTAGTTCCTTTAGTCCTTTTTAACTTAGCTGGGTTCCTTTACTTCAACCATTCGTGGTAATCCTTAGCTCTTACTTGACTTTTCTGCTGACCGTAGTATGGAGTCGACTACTTCCCGTGTTCTGGACTCTACTCGTATACATATATGGGGTATCATACTGATACATTGCTACTTACCCAACTAACCTATAAGTAGGTCTGTCAGGCCCACATGCTCCTATCGGAGTGCGGTCGTCCCACAACACAGTTGGTACACTCGTAGTGCCCGTCACACGCCTAGATGAAGTATTCTGTTGTCAACTCCCTTATATTGTCTTGTGACAATATTCATTCCATGCTTCCCGAACTTAATCAAGGGAAGGTTTATCCACTGGTGTATCTTTATCAACTGCCCTTGGTTTTTACTGCTTTGGTTTAAAAGAAGGTTAGAAAGAAGTGTTGGTTTGAAAGAAAATCTGGTTTTGAAAGAAAGAGTTTGAAATAAATCTGGGTTTGAAAGAAAATTTTCATGGTTTCACAACATCTTCTTACCTTAACCAAGTCTAGCTTCCTGCTGACTGGTGTACTTCCAATTACAGAGGTTAGACTGTTAAGCCCTTCCATGGTTATAATGATCTCACTTAACTTCATGGTACTTTACCAAGTACTTCGTAGTGGTTATAAATTTCCTGAACAGCCCTGTTATAGCAGCACTTGCTATGGCAAGTGCGCCATGCTAGCTGGCTATCGGTTTAACACATACCGGTTGGGGTATTGTCTTTACCCGCACTGTCATCAGTGGCCTTGTTGGCCCTCACTGATCTTACTGTCTTGATAATAACTCTCCTAGGTGACTTCTCACTGTCTTCACATGATATTCATTAACTAGGGTGTTTCCTATTCTGGAGACCCCTTTTCTTTTGTATTGTATCCTCTTCGTAGCCCATTCCACGCATTTATCGTGGTTACTGAGGCTTGTCTCTTATTTGGGCACTACGTTGTAGTTCCTTTGTCGGTTGATATACCGTTGGGGTATCCCTTAATAACTGTGGTTCCGTAGACACTTGTCTCGGGTTTCATCAATCCACTTCTTGCCTGTTGCACGATTAGTGCGTTGCAAGCTGGTTATTCTCGACTGATCGGCATGTCGACCCAGGTTGCCGGAAATTCTATTCTCTTATACACCAAATGCCTCATTCCTCGCTATGAAATGCGGTTAACACTGTATAGATGGAAACCGTCTCGGGGATTCCCAGTTTTCGGGATCTACCGTATGACAGGTCTTCCGTACCTTAAAGGTATTTAATAGCAGCCAGATCGGGTATTCCCGAGTAAGAGTGGACTTCCATCTCTCTGGCGTCCTTTCCCAAGTTATAAAACAGGGATTGTGGAGGGTGGGATGAATATTGTAAGTTTCCAGTGCACACTGGTAATACCTATCTAGCGTATCTCTCACGCTATCACTCAACCCTTAACCCAAAGTACTAAAATCCTAACTCGGTACTTCCTAAGCTCGGTAATTCAGTCATCAGAGCGATACTTCGCTCTGATACCACTTTTTGTAACACCCCATCCAACAACAAACACATAACAACAATCTGCAGCGGAATACACACCTCATTAAATAACTTAATTCGTTGGTGTTACACGCCGTTAACCACCCACGTGGCTAACAAGGCTAATACATATACATTGTACCGGTCTGATGGGCTAAATTCCCGAGCACTAAACAATACAATCCTTATCCCATTTCCAACAATTATTATACACAAACACTCCCACTGTACCGAGTATTTACAAACTAATGCCGATAACAATTTCGGTCTTACTACGCCTACTGTACATACTCAATTTAAATGGCTACCCATGTACAGTCAGCTACCCCGTCCTACTCTCGAACGGCTTCCAGCTCCTTGTACCTGAAATAGAAAAGGTAGAAAAGGGTGGCCCCCAAGGGGCTCAGCACCTTTGCTGGTATGGTAATCCCGCAGCCCACATGCTACCGGGCCACGCACAACTAATTGTCGTCTTAGCATGCGGTTGATTACATTTAAATCATGCATGCAACTGTAAACACACAACACAAAACACTTCGCCCCAATGGGCTCAACAAACGGATAATACATCCTTACTTGATAAGTCACTCATGGTATTCATTATCCCTAGAGTGTTCCTCCTCTAACGGAGCTACTTCCTTAACAGACGACACTTACCCTTAAATCGGGTTATCCTTATACGCCTCTTGTCACAAACTGGGATTCATTTCCATGATCCACACACTCCATATCTTACAACATATCACATTCCTCACATAGCAAAACATAACAACACTTTTCTCGTTTCGACGCACACATGATAACATCGAATTCATTTTAAACATCTAACGTATACACATCATAGCATAGCAAGGGAAATTGCCTAGCACAATCAACACCAAAACACCATAAGATCGGTTCACACAAGGAACCTTCCACCATAGTTAGTATACATAGTGAGCCTAGAGATTATTGCCAATCTCATGCTAAGCTCGTTACCAACCTCGTTACCGTCCAGTTATATCGAACGGTTAACTTAAACCCAAGGTGTGTCGGATATAGTAATCCCAAACACACCGAAATAACATTGTATGCCCCTGTGGCCCGACGTGAGTCAGTAAACTAGCTTTGGATAAGCTAAGGGAAGATTGAAACCAAATTGGAATACAACCTATACATACACCAAGAGAGTCGAACCGGATATGACATCGACTCCCGTCCTCACACGCGTGGCCGGAACAACCGGACTCCTCACCCCCATTAGTACATATATACTTATAAATAAGTAGTTAGAGATCCATTATGGTGCCTATCACATCCACACACCATACGGTATCATAACCGAGTTAAGCACACTAGGGAGGTTCACACACCTGCATACAACAACAATATCCAACTAACTCACACATAGCCGTGGTTAGAACGTTCCCAAGGTTTGGGTCGTTAACTCCGAATAACGATCTCTCACGTGTTCCTAGTTCTAGTTAGCTAAGGTTCAACACTTATTTGAGGTTAAACGGTATCGGAGACCAGATGCGCCACATAAATGAATTACTATAAACTCATTACATGTTTTAATCTTACAAGGTGGCAAACACTCAGAAAAACACATTGGCATACAAGCCGGTGTAATCCGGTAGGACACAGGTTGCAAGAAAACCATACCTTTCACCACGGTCCACTATATTGTGTCCTCCTAGGTTCCTCGAACAAATCCCGTACAACTGGTAACATCACAATTACTGTCATTAACATCGGGGTGACATGATTGTTTAATATCTAATGCCCATAGTTAACCCCATCATCCCGTTGTACTTAATTTATTTATGTGATCTTAAGTTCACAACTTACACATTCACTCTCACACTTGTTTATACTTCCAATGGCCTTTAAAAGTCACCAAACAAGGCCTAAACATCATCTAAAACCATTACCATTCAATCCCCCATCATTAGGAGCCTTAAACAAATTTTTTCTTCATTTCTGGTCTGGACCGCCCCTCGGGGCGGTCCCAGGGGCGGTCCACAACAGATGCTACACGTTTTTTTTTTTTCACTTCTCTGCACTGGACCTCCCCACAGGGGCGGTCCGTAGGGGCGGTCCACTGCAGAACCAATTTTCTAATGTGCTTTTCTCCTCTTTCTGAACTCCAAATTCATCCCAATTTTTTCCTATGCTTTAGACATGTTCTCCCACATGTTTTAACATCTTTTGGGCACACTTAAACCCTCTCGAAACATCCCAAAAATTCCTTAAACTTTTACTCAACTTTTACTAAGTCCTTAACACTTAGAACATTTTTTCTTACACTTGTAACTTGTATTCTTGCCTAAAACTTCACCTAACCAAAGTACTCCCTCACTACCTTATAACCACCCTTTTAAACATCATTTGCACTACACTCATCCCCTTTACACACACTCCTCAAGTCTTTCCCACAAGTTCATAACTAAACCTTCACAAGACGTTACACTTTCATTGTTCACCAAACTTTGCACAAGACTTTACGACACCTCTTCCATCACCTTGGTGTATCAAGAAATCATCCATTAGTTCCCTAAATCTCCAAGACTATGCCTAAGGCATCTTAACACCTAAGAACACCTTAATTCACTTTCTTTCACCATCTTAACACTTAAAAATTCCTAGTACCTTCTAGGTCATAAAATCTCATTACAACACATAAACTATTTTGTTTATCAACTAAATTTCGCCATAGCTTCTCTTGTATCACCTTACACCAAAACACATTGTTTTTCACCTTTAGACAATCAAGAACATTCAATCTCTTAATACACACTCTTATACACAAACATATGGTTTTTCATCCTTTAACCATCAAACACATTCACCTTCACAAGAGATGTTCTTTACACATAACTAAACCTTTAAACTACACTACATCACAATATAGTGCATAAACTTAAATTGCTTGGCACTTAGGCCCTTAAATAACATAAACCATAAACACTGAATTTCCACATTTAAATGCCTTCAACCTGCGAATACACACAACAATGCTCCCATGTTTTTAGTCCACCTTGTGGATAGTTTTCTAGCTCATTTCCCATTGGCTCTTTAGGTTATTTATTAAGCAAATATAGCTCAATTCCCTAGTACATAAAACCACATTAAGAGAGGTCATTTACCTCTTTGTTTTCCAAGCTTTCTCACTTGTTTTCACTTGTTTTTCTTGATTGAAAATCGGCAAGGAGCTTTTATCACTTGTCAACCTTCTAACCAATACACATATAAGGGTAATGAGTATTAAGTTTAATACTCAAACTCATAATTAAACCCTAGGTTTACATAAGTGTCTTAAAACACTAAATTTGTTGATTACCTTTGGAATTTGAAAGAGAGCTTGGTTAAGTGGCAAGATAGGACTCCTCCTAGTCCCTTGAAGATTGAATTAAGCTAAGAAAATAGCAAGACAAGGCACCATTGTAAGGTGAATTTTTGGTTATACAAGAAAATGATGGGAACTTGGATTTTCTTTGATTTTCCTTACCTTGAAACAAAGGAGAATGACAAGGCATGGACATATGAGCTCAAGCTCCTTCAATGGTGAATCTCCATGGCACCGAAATGGAGCTTTTGAAGATTTGAAAAGATAGGAATGTAGAGCTTACTCTAACTAAGACAACGGTAGTCTCGGAATTGAATTCGGAGCTTGGAGCCATGAGTTACAAGCATTCAAAGATGGAGAATGGCTACTTGCTGTAGCAAAACGAGAATGGAGAAGGGAGGATGAGGTTGGAGACGGTGGGAACCAAAAAGAAAAGAAGAGAAAGTGAGGAGAGAGGTAAGTTTTGGAGATATTTAAGTTATAAAGCAAAAAGGTAACCTTTACTTACTTTTCTTTCTTTTAATTGGCAAGCCAAGTGATGACTCACACCCCTAAAACCGTGGCCCCTTACATATATAACATATATATGGCCTTTTTTGACCAATTAAACAACTTATGTTGACTTATAACTTAAACTAGCACTATTTGAGCACTATTCACAAATTAAGGCACATATTTGTGAAATTTTTGATTTCCCATTGATTTAGACTTCCTAATGTGATACTACAAAAATTAATTAAAGAGTAATGATGGTCATTTAGCCACTCAAAACTCATTTACAAGACAATTTTTCAAAAATGTGCTTTAAGACTCCTTAAAGCACATTTTGTGTTTTAACTTGTTTTCAAGCTTGGTTTTCTTTGGTAATCGATTTAATATGTTCATTAACATATTTATAAGGTATAGGTATGACCATTAGGTCTTATACAAATTTATCCCAAGCTTAGAGCACATTTTTGCTCATATTGACTTTAAGGTATATTCTTGTGTTTTATTTGGCTTAACTGTCCACCAAGGTTTCCTAAGGACTTATTTAGCCTTATTAAATCATAATTGAATATTATTAAGTCTTGGTAGGCTCTTTGGATCCTAACCAAGTTCACTCCGAGCTTAGAGCACGTTTTTGCTCAAACCGTGTCTTAGTGTTTTATTGTGTTTTTACTATGGTTTAAATTGTACATTGATGTTCCTAAGGCACTTTTAGCCTTTTAATACCATAGTTTAACATTTTCACGACATACCAAGGTTTGGGGTATTTCAATATATATATTTATTCCTTAGTTTAATTAAAAATATTAACTCCCATATAATATAATAAATAAAATGTAGAATAATTAAATTCCTTGATTTACATAAGTTTCTACTTAAATAGGTATATATACATATATGTAAATAATTTCACTTCTCCTAAAAACTAATACCCAAACATTTATAAAATTACTGTTATAAAATGTTAATTTAGTGTTCTATATTTTTCCCAACTTAAAAAGTTTATTAACAAACCATACTTTAATTTTTGGTTACATTAAAAACCATATATTATAAGTTATTCTTATGAAAAACTCATAAACACAATTTTTAAAACCTTTTACCATTGCCCAAAAATTCCCAAATTTAATATACAGTAACTATAACATTTTAGACATATTATAAAATTTTTATTTCATAAAAATATCTTTTTAATTTAACCAAATAATTCCAGAAAACCCGTAACTTGAAAAAATCATAACTTATGTTTAAAAACTCCAAAACCTTATTAATTTACATCAAAATAAACTAGATTTAATTAGGAATCTATGGTTAAAATTTCAAGGCAAAATACCTTCGGGAAGGTATTTAAATTAATTCAACAAGTTAGAGTTAAATTCTGAAACATTATAAACTTAAAACATCTTTATTATCCACGATCTAATCTTGGCCGTCCATTTCCTTAAGTCCAGATCGGACGGATGCTGAAGCCCCAGTTCTTCATCAAATCCAAAATCGAAGTCGAGTACTAAATCGACAATATCTCCCAATCTACAGAACGAAATCGAGTGATTCTTGTTTCTATGGTTTCTAAATCAAATTTCGGTTCTAATGATACCAATTTCCCCAATTATAATGCAGTATTCATTGGGTTTCGATTTCTGTTTCGAAGTTAGGTTTTCTTTTCCGGTTTCGAATTCGATTTGCCAAATTCTCTCAATTTATTGTGTAATTGGTTAAATTGATAGAGGGTTATGAACGGGAATGCAAAAACAAGTAGCATTATAGGTATAATTTGGTCGGAATCGTACCGGAGATGCGCCGGCAAGGCGATTCAAACTCGTTTTTCTGGAAAACTAGTATTTTATGTGTTGTTCAGGTAGGCAACTTCGCGGATCAACTCGGGATAACTGAGATGGATTCAATCCATGAAACCTACGTCATTTTAAAGAAGACATGTAACTATAAACATTGGTGAAAGAATCATGGAAAAAGAATAAGTAGGGAGAAAGTTATAGATCCACAAAGATCTGAGTTTTCCATGTCGTTTCTGGAAATATTCTGGGCAAAAACCGACGTGATCGAGTAGGTAACTTTAGACGACTTGCTCTCCCTACTGGTTACGAATCAGCCTTGGTCATTAAAATGAAAGTTGTAGAGGGATTGGAGATCTTCAAAACAAGCTAAAGAACACGAAATTTGGATGAGAAACGAAGAAGTTATGACGAGACGAAGTTTACCTGATTTCAGTAAAAACTGGAATTCTGGGTTGCAAATTCGCAAGGAGGCAACTTTAGATCGATTTTTCCGTCGATGTAGAATGATGTAGGTTATGCATGAGTTATGGTTGGAAAGAGGAATTATAGGAGAAGAGAATGGAGAAGACGGCATTGAAAAATATTGAGAGATGAGTGAGATATAGCCGTATAAAGTTAGGGTAAAATCACTGCTGGAAGTTCCGATTTTTAAGCTAAGTGTGGCGCGTTGTTGACTGATTGACACGTGGCAGGTTTCAAAATTTTGACTCTAAACTTCAATCTAGCATAACTTTGGCTAGGATGATCCGTTTTTGATGTTCTTTTTATCGATCTTCATGGTTTTCCATAAACTTTTTATTGGTATAAGTTTCATGTGCTAGTTTGACCATTCTCAAAAAGTCAATCCTAGCAAGGCTTCATAAGCTTTAAGGTTTCTAGGATTTTATATTGACTTTTATGTTCCAAATCAATGCTCCCAATATTTCTAAAATCTTTATAATAATTGGAGTATCTAGGAATGTTTCCAAGATTTATTGACTTATAAATCTTGTTATTAAATTCATAATACTATATAATAATATATAATAATTAAATAGTTAATTGTATTCTTTAGAGTTAAATAGGAGGAATCCCCTAAAATAATTTCCATAATTCCATATAATATTAATACTCATAATTCCATACAATAATTTAATATTCATAATTCCTTATACTAATTTAACATTCATAATTCCATATAATAATTTAATACTTAATAGTATTATTAAAGGTTTAATAAAAGAAATCCCCTAAATTAATTTAAATTAATTTAGGGGTATTTCAGCCAAGTACGTCCTTTTAGGACAGGGGATATACAGCCCCTCACTGTTTACTACGTCCCTTTTGGGACAGGGGATATACAGCCCCTTACTGTTTACTACGTCCCTTTTGGGACAGGGGATACACAGCCCCTCACTGTTACCATTGAAGACGCGCGCACGTCGAAACCTCAAGAACCAGCTCATGGATGAAACGATATCCAGAGTCAAAGAAGAATTTACCAAAACTGACCTTCTCCACATTCCCACTAGATCACCAACTACCCAGAGCAATACCAAAACACTCAGTCCTACAGAGTGCAGAAGCGTAAACCCTAAGCAGTTAATGTCTAACGGAACACCAAATAGAAGGAACCAATACCCATGTAAGTTTCACATTTAAGGCTTAGTTAGTCACACAAGCTGAGTTAGTCACACAACCATTTCCTTTTAGAAATTCCTCTTAAACCCAGTTAGCGTTTGTCAAAAACATCCCATAAGTCAATCAACAAAAGTATCGGAGTACGAGAAATTGTACCTGGATAACGTTGTAGCAATTCTAGTCAACTTGTGCAAACAATCAACAGTACTCTGAAGAATATTAAAGGTAGTCTATCATCAATCACTTGTAGCCTACGTTAAGCTAAAATAACCTCCTCACTCTTATTTCTAAGTCCCAATTGTCTTTTAAGCCCTCACTTAAATGTTAGGTATATAACCTTTGACGTGTCTTAGAATGTTGTATAACTCAAGGTTGTAAGACCAAGGAATGTATTTTATTAACACTTGTTAATTGTTCCACTCTTATCCACTTTACCCATACTTAACCATAATTCTCACATTAAAGACCTTTATAACATAAGTGCATTATATGTTATTCAATCAATCTTAGAATTTCAATAATAATCTTAAGCTCAATACTTTTATTCATAATTTAGAATAAACATTGTATTATGACCTATGATGGATTCATCTCAGAATACTATACCGTTATTTCACAATGTAAAGATTATGTATTTTATTAATATCTACCAGATAATCCATTATGATTAAGTCTTCCCCTTAACTTAATTAAGATCTACATCCTGTATATTAGAATCATAGTGTTGTAGATGCATTTTAGTATAACTTAATTGAGTTACTAAACTCATTTATCTTATCTTTAGTTCAGAAAGACTTTTTATTACAACCATCTAATAATCTTGTCATAAGATGTTAAATTACTTTTCATCTTGAAACAACTATATTACAGTTAACTTAGACTTATCAAACTCTCACATTTAATATTCACAAGGTATATTATATGCTTAAATTATTTATAAAACCCAAAGTTTCAAAGGAATAACTTAATAAATTAATTCCCTTTATTATATTTTAGGATAAGCATTATATCTTAACATAAGGTAAAATTTATCTAAGAATTAAATCCCCATTCATAAGTGAAATTGCCAGCTATTTAATAAGATCATCTATTCTGAAAATTCTCATATTTTATATTCAAATAACATATCAATATTTCCCATTACCGTAAAGTATATCAATATAATATCTTATGTAACTCAGTTCCGTCAGATTAAAGGTTTAAAGTTTAAATATCTAATTTATATTTACAAACCTTTTTACAAGTTCTAGCTATTAACCACAACACTTATTTATAAACTCACATTCTAAACATTGGTAGTTAATGTTATAAATGTATTTTATGTGGCTTATCTACTTCTAAGAAACTTAAAGATTATTATCTAGATTAATTCCCTAATCATAGTTTAATATAGTTTTACATCACAATCCTTTTAATGATTTTATCCTAAAACATTAAGTCATTATTCAATACTATATACGTTATGAAATGATGAAATCTAGACTTATAAATCCACTTTGCATTTAGATAAAAGTATTTCATTTACTTTATTATTGATTATGTTATAAGATCTATTTGTGTAACATTTTGTGAAATCTAATTACAATTTTCCTAAGTGTTAACTTATTAATTACTTAACCCAATTATAGACTTACATTATGGTCGTTGACTAATACTATACATGTATTTTAACACGGTTTATATAAAATCACGCGGTCAAAGTGTACTGGGGAAAGGGAATCTCATTCCCGAGTAGGGGGTGGGGAATTAAGATGAAGGGTTTAGGGTAATCCCATTCTCTTTCCCTGAAAATAGGAAAAACTGGCTAAACAAACAGCAGGAAAGGGAATCCGTGATTACCCCAAAATAGATGCCCCCTTAATTCTTCCCCTTTTTCTTTTTCCTCGATGTTTTCACTTATGGTGTTACTTATATCTTCGCCTTAGATGACTATCATGGCTCAAAGTGTGGATGTCCACACTAGAGACCTTTTGTACCAGCTTTGAAGTATAACTGTCCGTGCAGAGGCGGCTAAAAGGGATCTTATGCTCGCCAATGAATCTCATCTAGCATTTATAGAAAATTCTAACCGAGATTTAAAGTAGAAAGTGAAGGAGCGGGCAAAACGCCTCTCTGATGAGAACAAAGAGATCTTGAAAGCCCGAGATCTGCTATCAATGCTTATGGGGCAAAGATCCAAGGCTTTCAATGAAATACCCCTAAGTAATTAAACGTATTTAAATATATAACTTACAACATTAAAGCATAAAACGAGTATGTACGTACATATACACCACGTTACAAAATTATGACGTTGTATATATAATTAGAACACTACTATAAATAGTTGTACCCGTATAATGTTGTAATTAAAAACGTGACATAACGAACAGTTTATTATTACCGTATTTACGTACATACGGATACATATGTAAATGTACATAACGTTACAAGATCATAACGTTGTACATATAACCAAAACGTGACAAATAAAAATAGTCGTATACGTATATGTATACATACAACTAGTAACGCTACATATTAATATAGTCACTTATATATACAATAAATAGGCTTAATAGGGCTGAAACAAAAAAAAAAGCAACTATACTCTCTAGCCGGGATTCAAACCCAAGATCCCTCATATCCATCCCGAAACCTTAACCGTCTGAGCTGAGCTCGAATTCAGTCTATAACTCACGCAAATTTAAACTAATACCAAACTCATTAAGCTGACAGAAAAGAAAAGAAGCCAAACATGTCGGCTACTCCTCATTCTCCTCGATACGGTGAGATTGAGCTCAATCAAAGGAAAAAAAAAACAGAGAGACCATTCTCGTATTCCACACTTCAGGCGACAAGATGTGTTCTTTTCTCATCACCCCATACCCCTTCTTGTAACTCGCACACCATGAACGTTCTCAAGCCTCTTTGGAACCTACAACAGCAGTAGTTTATTCTCTGAGCCATATTCTCATGTCTCTACCCGCTAGTTAAGACTCCTCAGTCAAGTTTCTTTTCCTCGCTTGCATGCCCATGCCAACAGCAAGCCCAGGGACACTCATGTTTACTCCTGCGTGAAGGTAAACCAGAAACGGCCCCTCTGTTTTACAATTCTTTCTGTTTCAATCCTAAGTTTTACTACGACACATAATCTCCATCCTTGAATCAGTATAGCCAGCACCTGCCTGCTCTCTACATTCCCGACTGGTGTGGTTAGGCTTGCACCAGAACAATCCTGGAAAAAAAAACAGCAAGGTGAGAAGGAGAGTTTCAGTTACCGCGATCTCCTCCATTCTATCTTCTTGTGTACAGAAGTTATAGCCTGTAACTTCTTCCTCTGTCTTCTCTATTTTAGTGAGTCAAGTTCCCTTGCTGAGATCATTTGGAGACCGAACAGAAGCCCAGTCAATTAGCCTCTGATCAAGGTAAGAAGATCTACTAAAAGAGCAAGATTTCTACTTCCCATAATGGTTACCGAAACTGAACAAGTAAACTGAATGTAACTTGTGGGTTACTGTCTAGCTGAAAAGAAATTTTGGAGAGCCTACATCGTGCCAAGAACTATCAAGGGAAACAACCAAGATAAGAAGGTGAGTCATTCGTAAACACACCTAGTAACCAGAAACTAAACTGGCTGTCAAGTTCTGTGTTACCAACGAACTTGTAGTTTCTGTGTTTCGATTGTGAATCTCTCAAAAAAAAAACAGTGCATGATCAATGTGGAGTAAAGAAAATATTTAAAACCTTATGGAGGCACTTATCTAGCCATT
>CM041782.1:166076715-166079215 GCA_023374045.1 Limonium bicolor
AGCGGCTGGATAGTCAAAGAGGCTAGAAGAGCTAGGGGTAGGGAGCCCCTTCTTCTTCGCCTCTCAGCGCGCCTTCCTCGATCTTCTTCTTGTCCCAACGAAGGAGGCTCTTAACCAAAGCAGCCATAGAACATGCCACCGTCTTCTTCATCTCCTTTCTGGCATTCTTTCTGTCGGCTGCCATGGTCTTATTCATCTGATCTACAACCAACAAGATACGGTCCTCACCCCGTCTCTCATGCTCATCCTAGCACTGAGTAATGCGCTCCTCAAAGGCCTGCTGTCTCTGCCCAATCTCCAACTGATGCTGCTCAACGGAGTCTACTCTGGTAGTCAACTCAGTGCGCATACCCTCATAACTCTGCCTAAAAGTAGCAAAATCACCCCAAGCTGCCTGCTGAGCTGCCTGGAAGGACTCCATAGAGTGGCGCTACTGCTAGAGCTCCTGACGGAAGTGGTCGAGCTCTGCAACCACTCTAGAGTATGCATCTGAAGTAGAGGCATGGGGTGATCCAGTGGAAATCGGAGATGGCGGAGGCACTAAGAGCTGAGTACCCTCTCCCTAATAGCTGGGGTAGTCCTGTGCAGTAGCGGTGGCCCTAGGCCTTTGATCGGGGGGAACATACAGGAACTCCCTGGAAGGTGACTCTCTGAACCACCAGCGTCGCAAGAGAGCGCGGTCCATAGGGGTAGACTCGGGATGCAAGTGCAGAGCTCTAGGAATCTGAGTCTCCTCTAGTGTCTGAATGATGTGCTGGTGGATGAGCATAGGAAAGATGGGGTGCTGCCCCTCTCGGTGCATGATGGCACGAACCAACTACGCAAACATCATCTCTGGACTGGGAACTGGGAATCAACTGCTCCGTGAGCTGGCCCGAGAAGATACTGAAGCAACGCGCAATCCATATCATTCAGCTCGTCATGCTTGCAAGGCCGAATGTTATGACGGATAACCTCCATGGCCACGCGTAACTGAAGGTCAGTGATGAAAGTATGGGGGATCACGTGTCGCTCTCGAGTGTGGGCTTTGTTCATATAACGGATACATGATCCGAACCGGGAAAGGATAGCACTCTGGGACTCTGCAAAGGTCTGCTTGCTGAATGACCGCTGTCGTCGATCGTAGTCAATACCCAGAGTCTGTGCTATGCTCTCTGTAGTGATGATAATGCAGCGTGTCGAGACGAAGGAACAAATCTGAACTCCTGAAGCCTGGGGCGGCCCACGGTACTTCCTTCAAACATGCCGAGTTACTATTATGTACACCAAATATATAAATGAATTTAAAAATGAGAATAAGTAAATCAATGAATAAAAGTAGAAACTTTAAATGAAAATAATGAATCAAAACAAGTCAATGAATAAATTATGTACAAAATAATTAGAAGACTAAAGAATACAGAATAAAAGAATGAATTATATAAATCTAACATTTTATGGAAATAAATAAAAAAGAAAAATAAATTTGAACATGCCGGGCGGTGTGCCGGAGATATTGTGTCCGACATTTGGACTTCCTCCGAATGTGCCGGGTGGACTCTACCCGGCATTTGCACGACACATTCAACTAAATAAAAAGAAAATAAACGAATTGATTCAAAGTAATAGGAATAAATAATAAAGAATAAAGAATAAGAATAGGGCGATCACCAATTTTAGGACTTGGACTAATTCCAACCCAGTAACGACGCCATTTGCAAACAAGAAATTTGGTAGGGAAAAGAATATACAAAATGAATAAAAGAATAAAAGAATCCTACAACTCTAATACGGGTAGCAAAAATCCCGGTCGGAACATAGGTTAAGTAAATTACGACCAAGAGTATCGAACCCTAGGGACTTAGTAGGAAATTAGTCCTAATCCTCGGTAATTACCTATTCTAATAAAAGGGGGGAAAAGATAAATAATAATTTAAATTAAATAAACTATCTAATGATCTATCTAAATGATATTTACAATGGATTACCCTTGATTCGAGATAATAATCAATCTAATAACAAGTATATCACTAAGTCAAATTGACAAGTTTCGAATTAACCAACTCTTGAACACGCCGGATGTGATGCCGGGCACAAGATGCATGGCACATTGCCGGACACTAGACACCGGCATTGCATCCGGCAATGTCAAAATGTCAATATTGTCTTCCAGTTTCGGTTTGAAACAAACACTCTCAATCCATTATCGAATCAAGCAAATCTATTGCCAATAAACGAACAGGAAAGAGGAGAATAAAATGATTAATTCCAAATCTTAATATCCATCTCCTAATTTATAGAAGACAAAGGCAAAGACCACTTAGATTCCTCAACCCATTCTTTGAGAATTTCGAAGTAAAGGAGAACAAGTAGTGAACTTATTCTACTCTTTGCAATAAGATCGAAATCTAAGTTGGAAACTCATAACTTTATTAAATGATTATAAGTGTATTACAAGGAGTATCATTCCTAACCAAAGATGACAAGGAATTCTACTCCACCATCCACACATGTAAAAGAA
>CM041782.1:167295869-167321305 GCA_023374045.1 Limonium bicolor
AATAGGTATGAAACCGATGTTGAACCTAGTAGGAATTGAGTTCCCTAGGTGACTTGATTTGATTTTACCTGTGAATGATTGGAGGATAGAGAATTAATTGGGGTTATGCCTTTGAATTTCTTAGGTATAGTAGTTGGAGATAATTTAGTAATAATTGATGAGATGATTAGTAAGTGAGTAAATGAATCCTAGAAATTGAAAATGTATTGATGGGTGATTATGATTAGAGAGATTAAAAGATAGAAAATGAAATAATGTTTGACTATTTGATTGTTTGATTTGAGGTGGGAGGTGGAACTTGATTTGCTAGGGATCAAGGAAAACCGAACACAAATTGGGGTGGAAGGATAGTTCAACGCCAGTGCTGATCACATTGGGGTTGAATGACTCCTGAAACTCCCTATAAGTGGTCACAAGTAATAACGCTAGTAATATGTGGAATTATCATAAATTGGAATTTGGAGCTGTATTGAGTTTTCAAAATGATGATTTTGGCACAAATGATTTTCCTTCAAATCGAGAATGAGGACCGGTTTTGAAACCGCTCCCACGGGTGCTAGTTGGACCTTCCCATGGCTAGGCACCGGTATCGGGTCGAAACCGGGAAGTAAGGCTAGTGTGTGAGCCGGTGGAAGTGATGATTAGTTTTAAAACCACTACAATGGACGAGTAACGGTACTAAGTGACCGGTAGAACGTTTGTAGTGTTTTTTTTTTGTATTTTTCAAGGGCAGCGGGATATAAGTAGTCCTATGTCAGTGTGGATGACCAGTGAGTGCCTGAGGATCTCTAGATGTGCAAATGAATTTGATCAGAACCAAAGGACCGTAGGGCCAGAGAGCGTATGTGCCCAAAGTCATGACGGCCGTGAACCAGAGAGCGTAAGTGTTCAAACGTGACCGGTACATGAGGGATCACTCGATATGGGGGAGGACTGAGTGCCTAATTGTCTTCAGATGGACCCCCCATAAAGAGTTTGACAAAGGATATTTTTGATTGCTATGCATGCAGTGACATGTTGTTTGGATGTGTGGTATACATTGAGTCAGACCTTGGGGTCTGTGAGGTTATATAGTGGTTATAACCTTAGCATAGAAGACCTATGTGACTAACAATACTAGATTCACCAACTTTGAGGGAAAAGTTCTTTAAGGGGGTAGATTGAAATACCCCAAACTTAAAAAATAGTGATTAAATAATTCTAATATGGTAATTGAGGCCTAATAGTGCCTAAAGAATTTTGGTGAAGAAAATAAATCCAAAAGAAAAGAGAAAACACTTAAAAAGTATAAAACGCAAAAATGAGTGTCACGTGACCATAGGAGGAATATGACCTCGATTAGGGTCCTATATGGATTTATAAGGCTTAGTTAGGCATAATTGATATGTGGGAACAATTCCCAAAGAAAACGGATCCATAAAATGGATTAAAAACGCTAAAGAAGCTTTAGAGCATGTTTTTCGAGAAAACCCGAAAACGTGACTGTGAGTGGTCAAATGTACCCGTAAAAATTATAGTCATTAAATAACTATAATTAAACGTTAATGGGATCTTAAGAACCATTAAAATTAAAGAAACGAGAAAAATCCGGAAAACGGGCCTGGTTGGTGTATAGTGCTAAACTGGGAAAATTAACGAGTGTTTCTTGTAAAAGACGGAAAAACACCCCAGCTTAATCAGTTAGTGGGGCCGGTTTTTATAAGATAAAAATCAGCTATATCACACTTCACTAGCTAGAATAATTAAATGGGTCAAAAAGCAAAAGGGGGTACTTATCCCCCTTTTTCCCTCTCTCTCCTCCCTCATTTCTCTTTTCCCTCCTCTCTCCTTCCTTCTTTCTTCTCTGCCGATTTCCTCTCCTCCTCCCTGATGGAACGGTTTCTCCTCCTCCTCCTCCTCCATGGCTACTCCACAATTCTCCTCATGCTCTAGCCAACTCCAAGCTCCAAATAAAAAATAAATCACATATTTGAACTCCTCTCACCAAGCTCTATCATTCTCTCTTTTCAAAATCTCAAATGGAGAAAGTTGACCTCCATGGGTGTTGGCCATTTGAAGAGAAAACTACATATTCTTGAAGCTTGGAGTCCCCTCTTTCATTCAAGGTAAGAAAATCCAAGGAAAACCCATGTTTCCTTCCTTCTTGGTTTTGGCCTATTTTTCCCCTTCTTATATACCTTGTTTTTCTTCCATGTTTGAGCATTGGTTCAACTCTCTAATGGTGGTGGAACCCTCCTCTTGATTCAAGGGTTAAGAACCCTCCTAAAACTCCAAAGGTAAAACCCTAGATTTTTGTCCTTTAAGCTCTTTCATTGAATTAGAATTATTCCAAGGGGTTTAGGAGTTTAATTATATTCATTTTGTGTTCCTCGGGTGTTGGGATGGAATTTTACAACCCCTTTGCCAATTTGACCGAAAATGGAAGAAGAGGAGAAGAGGAGGATTGGAAAGAGGAGCTTGTGATTTTGAGGTAATTAAACTACCTTGATGCTAATCTATATGTTTTAGGATTTGGGATGGGTTAAATTAAATAATGAACCCAAAATATGTGAGACAATGTGTTTGGTTGATACAAGAGAGAATTGTGAACTTGTGTTGGTTTAAGGGCCTAAGTGCCATACAATTTGAGATTTTGTATATTATTGTGCTTGATGAGGTTTTGGATGAGTTTTATAAAATGTTGTGTTCTGGTAGGACCCTTTATGGGTGTGGTTAGTTTTGGATTAGTTTAGGTGATAATTGATGGATTTGGGTATGTTAGAATTGTAGGCAAGTTATAGCAAAATATTAGTAGAAAAATAAGTGTTTTAGGTGACGTTATGAATTGGTGAAACTAGGAGTTGATGGAGATTGATTGGGTTAGTAAATCACCATAAGAATGCTTATGTAAGGATGGGAGATTGGTGTGAAAATCTGTAGCAAATGGTGTAGAAGGATCTTGGAATAGCTAGAAAAGAACTAGTGTGCAAGACTTTGAAAACAAGAGTTGAACTTGGGTATAGTGAATGCAAATGTCCAGGAAGGATTATGAATGGTCAAAATGAGTGAGAACAAAGTGTAAATGCCAAGAGGAAGTTTAGAAATGCACAAGTGTGCAAAATGCAAATGTGAGAATGAAAGTTTGTAGAAATTAAGCAAGGGTTTAGGTAAGGATTTAACTAATGGTTTAAGGAGGTTTAGAGCATGATTAAGAGTTTTTTAAGGTGGTTAAACATGCTAGAAAACATGTGGATTGATTGGGGAAATATTGAGTGTGGATTAAGGTTGGTTTAGGGGTTGAAAAATACAATTTTAGCATCTTTTTAGCAGGGTCCGGGACTTAGGGGGCGGACCAAGTCCCGGACCGCCCTTAAAAATGCCCCGAGAGTGAGCTAGTAGGTTGGTCTGGGACCTTAGTCCAGGACCAAGTCTCGGACCAGGAGTAAAAATCAGCTGAGAGTTTCAAAATGCATTGGTCCAGGACTTTGGGTCCGGACCAAGTCCTGGACCACCCCCAGAATTGTACTGTGAGTGTTTTAAAGTGCTTAAATGATGGGGGTTTGAATGGTAATGGTTTTAGAGGATGTTTAGGCCTTGTTTGGTTACATGTAAAGGTCCTAAGAAGTGTAAACAAATGCTAGAAGTGAGTGAGAAGTAAGAACTTAAGTTAACAAGAGCAAAGATGAGCTTAACGGGATAACAGGGTAAGTACGGGAGTATTAGTTATTTACATACTGTAATACCTTAATGTTACTAGAAACATTTGGAATGTTATCAGTGGATCAAGTGTGAACCAAGGAACGTAAGATGACGTGGTAAAGTAATCCATGTTGAAAGGTATGATTTTCTCATGCCCTGTATGCTAACCGGATTACACTGATTTGTGTGTTGTGTGCTTGTGTGCCGACTTAATAAAGATAAAAGCATGAAAATGATTTATTGCATTTGATATGTATGTCTTGATGCATGATGTATGAACTAACATACTTGAATGATTGTGCGGTCTAACTTAGTGTTATAGGCCGACTCGTAGATGAGTATTGCTTGATTAGGGACTCATAGGAAGAGTCGTTAGCAAATTAACGAAAACGTGGAAACACACGAAAACTATCAAATCAAGAATAACGATAACGCAAACCTATGAACTCACTAGAACGTGAGAGAGTTGTACGGGATTAGTAAACTCCCGATAACGGTTAGAAAACCGACATGAACAATCCACGAAATAATCAATAGTGGAAAGAAATAATGAAATCTCTACTCAGAAGATGAAGATATTTCAAAGAAAAGAACTTGGAGAGAGTAAAAGAATGATAAGGGACCATCAACCTCCCTTAGGAAAAATAGTCGACCTACAATATGAGATCCGACTAATATATGAAAATGTCCCTAACATAAATGTATTTAATAAGTTGGGGAAACCCTTAAATCTGAGAATACTAGACATTGAGAAAATTCCCTAAGCTATTAGATGATATCGAGAGAGATACCTCTAGGATAATCTATATGATTACTATATAACTCCGAGAGAGGAGTGTTTGGGAAATTGAGTAGTCCGGTAGAGATACGGACGTTTGAGAATTTGAGGAGCTAAGTGTATAGTTCCGTTTGATAGTCGAACCTTCCCACTATGCTAGACCTGGAGTAGGGTCGAAACCTGGGAAGTAAGACTTGTATTTGAAAGCCCGGTGGTGAGTCTTGTGTATGACTCTGCCCGGAGGTCATGGGTAATGACTTAAAACATGTCCCATTGAGAATTGAGAATTTGAGAGTTGAAAATTGTGAATTGAGTTTGAAGTTTGAGAACTTGAGAATTAAGTGTGAGAATTGTAGAACTTGATTGAGATTGAGAATAAAAGAGCTTGAGTAAGAGTATCCCAAGAGAATGGGTAAGATAGAGAACAGGTGATTAAGGCATTAGTGAGGTAGAGCCTCAAGGCCTAAGAGTAAGTAATATAAACTAACAACCTTGATGTGTTAGTTAGGGATTGTATTCAATGATTGAATGTTGAATACTTGTGCTAGTGTACATATATAATGTATTACTATCCTGCATGATGATTGAATTAAAATGAAGCGCGTGTTCTCGACAAAGTAGTCGGCGTACTCCTGTTAGCACGCGGGGTATGCGAATTTCATGCCAGCGATTTGTTGAGCCCCTTGGGGCACCGTTTTTACTTTACAGATACTTTGGAGTCGAACACCGTTCGGGAGTAGGACGGGATTGCTACTTAAGCAAGGGTAGTCGATTAAGGAAGATTGTATTTATTTTGTATGTTGAATCGTTGGATTGTAAGACCAAAATGTTATCGGTAAAGTTTGGGAATTGTAGATGACTCGGTATAGTATTGAATTGAAATGTGTATTTGGATTGTGATTTGATTAAGGAATAGAATGTAATGTTGGATATAGGATACTCGGTATTCAAGTTCATCAGACCGATATTGTATTGTTTTGTTTGGATTTGGCCTTGTTAGTCACATGAGCGACTAACGGCATTGTACCACCCACCGTTTGGAGGAAGAATTCCGCTGCTTTGATTTTGGTAATTGAGACGGATTAGGAGATACTGAATAGATTAGTGGTAGGGGTGTTACAATGTGACAATATAGATAAGCTGTGTAGGGACTTTATTTTAGGACATGAATCTGATGAAAGGAAGTTTCATGACATAGGATGGGATATGTTGTGTCTTCCAAAAAATGCAGGTGGCTTAGGTCTACGGAAAATGAGGGAAACTAATAGGGCCTGCTTTGGCAAAGTTGTTTGGAATTTGATCAGCAAACCTCCCGCTTATGCCAGAAAATTCTCTTAAGAAAGTACACAAATCTGGACTCAAATAGAGGTTCTTCTAACTGGAAAAACATCCGTTTGTGTTCTGATTTGATTGAAAAGGGTGCTACGTGGGTAATTGGTAATGGCAAAACAGTGAAGTTCTGGCTTGATTATTGGTGTATTCATCCCAACTTGGCCTCGATTGCTACTGGTCCTATACCTCCTGATATGTTAATTGACAATGTTGCGACATATTGGCAGCAACAGGGGGATGGAACTGAGAGCGATTGGCTGACTTTCTTTCTTCCTCCTGTAAGAATGCTTTAATGAAGATAAAAGTGTTCCCTGATGGTGTTTCTGATTTCTTAACTTGGCATCTGAATTCTAGTGAAGAATACAGTGTTAAAAGTGCCTACAATTTATTGTCTAGCAAAGAACCCTCTCCCACGTCCCCCTGTCTTCAATCGAGTTTGTTTTCTAGAATTTGGAACCTCAAAACTCAGGAAAGGGTCAAATTTTTCCTGTGGAAAGTTAGGCTGGGGAAGCTGATGACTAATGCTAGAAGATACCATTTAGGCTTCACTAACATAAAAGCATGTCATTATTGTGGTGATGATGAATCAATCATCCATATTCTACGTGATTGTCCGGTTACGAAAAGGATTTGGAATAAATTACTTGTTGTTGCTGATAGACATAGATTCTATTCTCTTAACTTAATGGATTGGATGCATTTATATATTGGTACAAAAAGAAAATTCATGATGAGGATAAGATGAAAGCTTTATTTGCTATTACTTGTTATTTTCTTTGGATTTGGAGAAATGCAAAGGTTTTTAAAGATGTGAACAGGATGTTCCTACCATTCAGTAGTGTGGTGAAAGAAGTACAACAGAACAAAAGAGCTTGGTCTACCAAATCCATACTCAATTGTTGTTCCAGCAATAAGATGTTGGCTTCTAACTTACATGGGGAAGTTATTAACTGGTCTTCTCCTGAGTTTTCATGGCTAAAATTCAATGTTGATGGATCCTTTAACCGAATTGTACTAATGTTGTTGCAGCTGGTTTATGTAGAGATCATGAGGGCCGATGGATTACCGGTTTCGTAGCTTTGTTTGCAAAGGAAAATGCCCTGCATTTGGACATCATGGCGGTCATCCATGCGGTTAACATATCGAGACGGAGAAACTTCAGCAAAGTCTGCTTCTGTTCGGATTCCAAATCAGTAGTGGAGTTGCTTGAGTGTTGTCCATTTAATCAACCTTATAAACCGCTTATTTATGAGTGCAGGGATGCACTAAAGTTGATTAATGAGGCAGTGGTAATATTCACTCCCAGATCTTGTAATGCTACGACTGATAGGTTAGCTAAAGTTGGACTAGATTGGACCGCCGGTGTGCGTGAGCTGTTATGCCCCCCTGATTGTACTGTTCCTCTTCTCACTGAGGAAAGTAACTCTACTGATTCTAATATGAAGGCTTAGGCCCAGTTTTCTGACACCAAAAAAAAGTGAGGGTGGTAGTGTACTGATAAAAGAACTGGGTGACTTCAATTTATAGGAAGCCCCAGGAAAACCAATGGAGTGAGGGAATACCAATTAAATTAATTAATGGATTCAAATTAAACTAGTTAAATAAATTACAGAAAAATCAAAAGTTAGGAAATATGGAAGGTTAAAAGTATTCTCATTAAATAAATTTGGAAATGAGAAAAGTTATAAATTATTAATTAAATAAAGTTAGGAAATATCAAAAGGTAAAATTGATTTATTAAAAATGACTTATTTAATGTAGTAAAATCAGTGTAGTATTTAAATCATAACATAATTAGTATAACTTAATTTTTTAATAAATAAATATACCAAACTAACTAGATAAATGTGATGATAATTACTACTACATTAAAAATCATAACCTACTTATTTTTAAAACGGGTTATTTATTAAAACGAATCATCTTTATTAAATACTATATACAATATGCTTGTAATAATATAACGTACATATAAACTGTATAATATACTGGCAATATTTATGTAAACTTTATAATATTTGTATTCTAAAATTTTAGGGGTATTTCAACATAAGAGATCCCAACATGTCGAATACCGACATCTTGGATAGGTCGTGGAATTTCTACATGAAATTCACCTTGCTGTTGAAGGAGGCTGAGAGTGATCTCAAGAACTTCCTGATATTATCTTTGTTGAAGATAGGTCTTCCCAGAACCAACATCATGTTGGTGAGCTTGGTGAAGCGATTATGCATCTAAGATATAGTCTTTTTCTCGTCCTTCTTGAACAGATCCTAGTGAGTTAGGAGAAGCTCGATGTAGGTCTTCTTAATCTCAGCATTCCCTTCATATGTTACCTCAAGAGTCTCCCAGATTTCCTTTGCCATCTTAAGAGAGAAGATCTTTGAGAACTACTCCGGCATCCAGGCATAGTGTAGAAGCTTGACCACCCTTAAGTTGAACACTAGCTTCTTTATCTGGTCGTCTGTCATGATGTCGATTAAGAGAGGACTTCCTTGTGCATCTCTATAAATGTAATCCTTAACACTTATTACTCTCTAGATTCGTGGATCTTCTGACTTGATGTGGAACTTCATTTTTATTCTTGCAGTGGGTGTAGGTTTCGTCGTTAAAAAGTGGTGGTCTGTTTGGTGTTGTGCCTTCCTCTGATGCTAGCATGCTGGAGTATTCCATGGATCCTCTTCGGAGTAGTTAGATCCTCTAAGGAGTCCTCGCTCTTATACCACTTGTTAGTCCCTTGGTACTCCAATACACGTCCTCGACTTATCGTTGACGTGTCACGATGGTGTCGAGAGCTAGATAACAATATGTAGCTCAAGGAGGAAGAATACTGAAGTAACTTTAAACCGGAAACCTCTTTTGATTGAGAATTTACACCCTAGCAATTCACTACTCAAAGACTCGGGACAATTTAGGTGTAACAACCCAAAACCAAGCTAGTTCTAAGGCTGTTACACGCCGTGCACTATACTACGTAAGATACGCAAGGCTCCAACTCACAATTGCTCAGAAATCATTAAGGAAAGCCATTTGCATTACTTAAACCAAATCGTATACAAAAGGTTGAAATACCAACGTAAGTACATAGTACGACTAATGCCCGAAGGCTACAAAGTGCTGAGATAAACCAAAATCAAAACAAACTAAAGGTAAAGATGTCCAAACTCCAAATCCAATACATACAAAGGAGAACAAAGTAAAATAAATCTTCAACCCGGAAACCACCCAGCATCTGATCAATCTGCAAAGTTAATGTTAAGTGGAAAGGGGTGAGCTACGACAGCTTAGCAGGCAGCAACTGTCATCAATGAGGTCGCTCAAAACGATCAAAAATAGAGTGTTAAAACAGTAGCTTGTCCGAACATGCGTCCGAACTTACATGTTCGAATATAGGTCGAGACTTCAAATACGTAAATACAGTGTTGTCCAAACATGTGTCCGAACATACATGTTCGGACACAGGTCGAACTGAAACCAAAAAGAGGTCACAAGGTTTGCCCGAACATATGTCCGGACATACAAGTTCGGACACTATCCAAGACCTGTAGTCCAGACTCGTCCTCACAACCTGTCCGAACATGTTCGGACAGATGTTCGGACACATACAGATTTTTGAAAACACAAAGCGCCCAAATGGACTGTCCGAACTTACTTGTTCTGATAGATGTTCAAACGTCGCAAAAACCAGAACATAGAAGTGATAGAACAACAGAAAAACTAGCACAAAAATCACCAACGAAGCCACAATGGAATCTAGACCAAAATCACCACTAACCATGGGGTTTAGCACCTTAGAAACACACCCAAAACGATGTTTAAACGCACACACAAATCCACAATCAATTCTAATGTTAGAAACTTTGCAATTTATAACTCCTTATAGGTAAAGTACTACACCAATTCCCATGAATAGAAAAACTCGTACTTTTTCCATAAGTTTATTTTATTAATATAAGCCTAGAGCTCTACCTCTGTTGGGGAGGAATCCTGTATAGACATGCACATGATCTTAGTGCCCTTAATAAAAACAGGTGCGAAAAGGAAAATCTTCATTATGCATTAGAGAAATACACTAAAGATAAATCTTTTAAAGTTAGAAATAATTTATAAACTAAGTTCTCAAAGCCTCAAACTATGACTTATAGTTTTAAAATAATTACACCAATTTAAACTGAGTGCTCATGCTTAAGAAAAGTGCAATCACAATATTTTAATTGTTACTAATAGTTGAGGAACTTTTATGCAGCACGTAATCCGCATTGCTAGCTTCAGAATTCACTGAGAGGTCTATAATCAGGATCTTACAAAAAATATATATCACCTACTCTTGTTCACTCTTCTTGATAATCTAAACATACATATGTTCTCACGAATGTAATGGTAGTGAGAATAAGAAAAACAAACCTTGGGTGAACAATGATGTAGAGAATAAAGATGGATGTGAGTCTGCAAGACGAGAGCATTAAAGTTTTCAACCTTATGTTAAGGTCTGGTTGGGTCCTTTGTTTGATATGCAGTTGGTTGTATCGCTTAGTTAAGAATTGTGTGATATTATTAAAGGTTGGATAGTCTAATTACACTTGGGCTTAAGACTAAGGTATAGTTTGATCTGAAAATGATATATATATATATATATTATATGTAAATAAATATTTTTATTTTTTTATTATTAACAAATAAATTTTTGGATTTCGGGTTGGATCATTGGTTTAGATCTCTACCCCAACCCAACCCACAACATTAGCTTATTATCCTAATCCAACCCAAAAAATAAATGGGTCAACAATCAAGACCCTAACCCGCAAAAGTATGGGTAGGGTTCGGACTGGGTTTCGGGTTGGGTCAAAATTGACAAGTCTCGACACTAACTAAGAGGAGTTTCTTCTTCCCTCCCTCATAATCAGCTCCGTTAACACCATGCACAATGTTGTCATTAACATGACATAAAAACTGGATGAATGCAGACATGTCCACCTATTTAAACACACCATTGCATCATCACATATTTAATCCAACACAATCTTCATTTGACTGATTGCAGACACAATTATCCAACATAACACTGAAAAAAAAAATCAACTTCGCATTATAGTATTACAAAACACTACAATTCATCAATTACTACTATGGTTCAACCCTAACAAGTAGGTTGTAGTTGTAGTATCATCAAATACTGCACCTAATAATAGTATAATTTAATCATATCAGCTACCAATATTCCACAGAATCATCCAAACAAAACACCAAAAAAATAAACTAACACTAATATTGCAAATCACTACAAATTATCAGTTAATAGAAGTATTTAATCATATCAACTACCAATAGTTTCACAAATAACTTCAAATGATAAATTAATATTGCAATTTCAAAAGAATCACAATCAGTCAACAAATTTATAAAAGATTAATTCCCACAAATCCCTAATTTTCTAGGGTTAGAAATTACCTTAAAGCTTAATATAAGTGTTGAAAATAACTACGGATGTTGTTGCAGGTTGGCGGCGCCAAAACTTGACATCAACAGTGGCGTGTTCCAGTACCGGAAGCACAAATATATAAGGGCGGTGGTGATTTGGGTGTTCGCACAGAGAGGGAGGGAGGGAGGATCTGTTCATCAATGGGAGGAGAAAGTAAGGAATGAGAAAATGAAAGAAAAATTTGACCGGTTAACTTTAACACCCGTGAAATCATATTTACAAAAGACGATTTCTATTTTTCAATTGATATCGGCTTTTTAGAAAACGATTTCACAAGTAACAGAGAAAGTTTTCTTGCATCGGACTATGAATACAAAAATCAATTCTAAAGACGAGTTCATAAATCGTCTTAAGTCAAGACGCCTATGTGGTGCGAAGATAAGTAAAACCGTCTCTTGATTTCAACTTTCGTAATTAATAAAATCCCGCAAGTGTTATTTTATTTATTAGTTTTGGATAAAGATTAATGAGTAATATATTTGTTAAGGAGTGTTATTTTGAATTTTCCATCGTCGTCACAAAAGACGATTTCAAAAGTTCACTGACATTTTTAAATAATAAGTCAGATGACTACTTCAGTTGCACTTGTAATACAACAAAACAGTAATTCCATGAACAAAAATAATACATCAATGATCTATAATATAGTTTTTTCATAGAATTTACATTTCTTGCAGCCCGATCTTTTGCCTATGATATGACTGAAGATAGTTTTATAATGTATGTTCACACGGGGCTACGGGGTTTTTAATGTTTTTAAGGTCAATATTTATGAAAAACGGTCTAAAAGGAGAGAACACATCCATTAATTCCCGCCAAGAAAATTTGGCGTTGATTAATAGTAACGCTATGACAATATAGATACTTTCATGATTTTAAGAATGCACATTCCAAAAAGTGATCCAAAATTTGTGTCCCCACTTCCCAGTCCTTTCCCAAATCATTAACCCAGAGAAGTAAAATAGCACCACAAGTAATTTTAGCTTCGTCCCTGATGATCAAGAACTGGGAATGACTATCTCAGGAATTGCATATCACCATGATGGCTTGGTTACGGAGGTACATTAGGTCTTATGAGCAGCCTCAATGAATCCATTATGCTTGCAAATGATGGACGTTTCCAGGGTTCTCTGGAGAATAAATAGTTTTAGGCAAGATATTAGGCAACATGGAAACAATAAACAGGGAAGAAAAGGAGAGCTATTCAGAGAATATTTAAGAGAAAGTGCAAGTGTGTGTGCACCCACGTTGCCCAGCATGCCTCAATAAGGGCGGCCACTTGAATATTTACATCATGAGGAATTTCCAGCCTTTTACCCCTGAAACCTACAGCTGCTACCACCTGCGAAAAGTCAAAGGTCGAAACCCCCGTCAAAAAAGTCGAGATAAAAACATATCAGACGAAAGAGAAACCCGAGCACTGCTAATCTTTCTACAATTTATATGCAAAGATATAATCTGGAAATACGCAGCACCCAGGAGACGAGTTCCAGGTGGCTCCTTCCACAAGATTTTGACTAAAAAACAATCCAGAAGTTTACCAAAGACCGGATCTTAATAAGCACAGAATCAATTTTAATATGTATTTTTGTTATCAGCAACTCTAATTTGGATTTAGCAAGCAGTGGACAAACCTGAGGCGGATTTAGGTTATTCCATGGTTGTTGCAAGGTCGAGAGTTCCCATAATATGACCCCAAAACTATATACATCCGACTTTTCATTCGAAGGTTCGTCTCGAAGCACTTCAGGCGCCATCCACTCGGGCTAATAAATTATATTTCAGGAAAACAAAGTCAAACTGAAGTCATTTTGCGAGAAAAATGCAAGGTACTACAACCGGCAAATGAACTTACAGTCCCTGCTGCTGATTTAGATGACAAAAATGTATTAGCCTTCAGACGGGAAAGACCAAAATCACAGACCTGAGAATGAAATTTACAATTCAGTATCATTATCCATCTTCACTGGGTAAAATTCGAGATAGCGTACTTCCACAATTCTGTACATTGCAGGCCTTTTCAGCCTACCTTTACAGTATACTTTCTGTCCACCAAAAGATTGGGGGACTTGAGATCCCTATGTACAATAGGAGGATTGCGCTTGTGTAAATAATTCATACCCTTTGCCTGCAGAAGGGCCATCATCTCATCAGTCATAATAGTACTGGCATGGCAATAGAAATCGTGCATATGATAGGTAATGAAGGAGCACCAAGACAGACAAAACGTAAAAAAAAGTTCTAAATCTTGCATACCACGTCATAAGCCATGCTTAGACGGCGCCTTTCATCCAACATTTCCCGGGCACCAGGTTTATGCAAAAGCCTAAATAGACTTCCCCTGAAATTCAGACTGAAATTGTCAGTCAAAAGTATCTTTTCTTTATTTTAATATACACGAAAAAAAAAAGACAAAAACAACCAGACATTCAAGACCTTGATAAATATTCTGTTACGATGGACAAGTTAGGTGGTTCGGTTACAGCTCCCATGAGTAGAACAATATTTGGATGCCTCAGGCTTTTCATGATAGCAACCTGAAACATGGGCATAAAAACACGGATGGCAAAATAAGGCCCTGATTAGGGAAAACATCGAATACACACATAATATGTAATCCAGCCCTGATTTCACGACCCTGGTCATACCTCTCTTAAGAATTCATTGAAGCGCTCTGGATGAAAATCTTGTTCCATAAGGATTTTCACAGCAACCTCCTGCAAGAGCAGGGACAATCAGAGATAATCCCAGAAACAGATAAAAAAAGCTCAAGAGATCAGACAAGCAGTTCCAGATCCTAAGATAGAAAACTAATGAACGTTGGGGAAGTATCGCCTCTGCATGCCCTGCCAAGGCAACCGCAAGATACTGTCATACTTTATTGACAAAAGGCAAGCATGAAGTGTTCTTAATCAGAATTTAGAAATGGGTTCCACAATATCGGACATATTTAACACTAAACCCTATCTAACAAGTACAATGGTTAAGAAAAATATTACCGAACCATTCCATTCACCACGATGAACAGTTCCAAAAGATCCTGCAAAACAAAGAGCAATGGCTACTGCGTAAGTGCATAACCAACAAGATTGACCCCATTTAATTACTGGACAACTAGAGTACACTGTTGACACAATTAAACTAAGAAAATGAAACAGCGCACTTGAAATGATCAATGAAAACGGATATAACCTGCTCCAATCCTTTCTTTCAGTATAATTTCAGTCCATGGAATCACCAAGTCATCAAGTTGCATGGTGAAATCCCTCAGTGGCCTGTTAGGTACCACCTGGTTTCCATCTAATAACTGCATATTGTTGGGCATAATATTTCTCGAATGATTCGTAACAAGAAACTGTTGGATTCCCCTTTGATTACTTGGACCAGGATGATTTGAGGCAATAGAACCCCTATCCAAGTTTGGAGATACTAAAATATTTTGAGAAGGATTGGAAGTCCCCAGTAGTCGAGGGTTTATATCAGCATCACTTTTTAGGGGAGCCACTGTGACAAGAAGTTACATCATTGTTATTTCGATTGATTTGCTTCTCTTCCACATTCAGAGTACCTGAACAACATATCAAATCCATGGAACTTTTAACATGAGATAATGAAAATCAATAAGAGCTTGTTTGAATCACTATGAAGAAACTTGAGCGCACAAAATGAAAAAAAGGAGTGTGTGCAGCTTGGAGAGAGTAACTACATTTGACTTACTAAACAAAAGATTGAGGGATGCTTTACACATATAAGCAAACTGACTCCATCTACATCCTTCTCGCCACTCATCTACCCTCTTATTATGTTTCCTCCCACTTTCTGTCAACAAATAACTGCTCTGGGGAATCATCAAGCATATTTTCTCGCGACTAAAAGAACAAACAATTGTATTCTTCTACAACAAGTACCCAGGTTCCAAGATGTTGTTTCTAAATTTTAACAGAAGAAGGGTTTTTCTCCTCTTGTAGAAAATAGATTTTCTATAGTAATAGGAAAGAAAATAGATATTTTTGGATAAATTCATTAATATATACTCGGATTAAAGTTTCCTCTCAAGAATCCCTCTATATCAATGTCGACAAGGGCTGATTTTCTCCGCTGCATACCTCTCCTTTCTGTGTCTTCCCTTCCTCTTAATGATCTTTTTTGTTCACCTATTCATCCTCATAGATTGTGTTCTTTAATCTCTTGCTCCTCCTTTTTCTTCTTTTTCAATCTCTTCCTCATCTATCTACATCTTTTCGGCTTTCTGCTGTTAGTTTTCCGTCTTTTGGTTGTTGTTCTGTCACCTTTACTCACCATCTTCTTTACTCTCTTTTTTTGCACAATTTTGTCTAGGCTGTTACCAACTGCTTAGGTTTCCACCAACTGCACTTTTGTCAGCTCAAGCTTATGTTTACGCCCAAGTTTTGTCAAAACCACCATTCCACACCAGAAGATGACACTAACATTGTTCTTTGCAGGTGAGATCAGCGACTTTTTATTTGTGTAGATCAACATTTTCAGTCAAATCAAGCCTGCTAGTGCTCATGGCGGCAGCTAAGGATTTGTAGCTTCTGAGGTTCTATTATTGACTTAAGATGATATAAAACTGATGTACAATCATATATTTACAGAAGAGTCATCTAAGGGAAATGACACCTTGGAAGAGTCCAGAATAAACCCCTTGGAAGTGTTGTTTAGGAACTATAAATAAACTATAAAGAATCTGAATAGGTATAAATTAATTATAACCTGAACAGCCACTAGAAACTGATAATTACAGAATTAATAAAGAGACTATTTCCTAGACTAATGGTGTTTGTTCTGGTATATATCTGTCAACAGATAAACACTCTCCCTCAAGCTAGGTTTGTAGATATCCTTCATATCGATAAGACTATGAAACCTAGGACTGTGAAGTGGTTTGGTAAACACATCTGCAATTTGATCTTCAGAGGGAGTGTAGCTTATATCAACCAGACCTCCTTCAACTTTCTCTATGATTAAGTGTTGGTCAATCTCAGTATGCTTGGTACGATCATGTTAGACAAGATCATAGGCTATGTGATTGTTGATTTGTTATCACACTTAGCTCCATCGGTCCCTTCCATTTGATTTTTAAATCAAAAAGGATTTGATCCAGAAAAGTTCACAGAGACCACGGGCAAGAGCTCTTAATTCAGATTCAACAGAGGATCGGGCCACTACATCTGTTTTTTGTTTCTCCGTGTCACAAGATTTCCTACTAGAAATACACAAAAACATGTAGTAGACCTTCATAAATGAGCCACATAGTCTGCATCAGTAGAGGCTTGAACTGTTAACTGATCCCCCTTCTTGAACAAGATTCCATGTCCTGAACTTCCTTTTAGGTAATGTAGAAACCCTATAGGCTGTGTCTAGATGAGGTTTCCATGGGTCATGCATGAACTTAGGAAACTAACCGGGTAGGCAATGTCAGTTCTGGTATGGGAGAGATAGATAAGCTTGCCACATAGATGTTGATACATGGTAGAATCAACCTTGGGCTCATCATGGGCATGTCAAGCTTTTTATTGGGATCCATTGGTGAAGTAGTTGGTTTACAAGAATTATTCCCCGTCTCAATTAGCAAGTTTGTGATATACTTTTGTTGACTGATAAAATGCCTTGAGATGAGCGAGCAACTTCAGCCCCAAGGAAATACTTGAGAGAGCCAAGAGACTTCATCTTAAATTTTGATTCGAGATGCTTTTCTAGACATTGTTTCTCTGCTGGATCAATACCAATAACAATAATGCCAACATATACAAGCAGAATAGTCACTCCCCCTGGGCGGGAATGCTTAAAGAATAGAGCATGATCACCCTGACTTTGACTATACCAGCAGCGCAAACAACCTTTGCAAAGCAGTCAAACCAAGCTCGATGGGACTGCTTGAGGCCATATAAAGCCTTTTTTAAATCGACGTACTTTGGAGGAGGTAGATACTGAGGCAAAATTGTCAATGAAGCCTGAGGGAATGCACATGTAGATCTCATCATGTAGAACACCACGGAGGAAGGCATTCTTGACATCAAACTATGATAGTGGCCAATCGAAGTAGGATGCCAAGGATAAAAGAATGTGGATAGTATTGAGTTTGGCCACAGAAGCAAAGGTTTCTTAATAGTCAATTTCATACGTCTATGTATACCCTTTAGCCACAAGGCGAGCTTTGTACCTCACAAGTGATCCATCAGCATTGTATTTGACATTGAAGGTCCACCTGCAGCCAACGACATGCTTGCCAGGAGGTTTAGTCACAATTTCTCAAGTATGATTCTATTCAAGAGCTCAAATTTCCTATTGCATAGCGTCCCTTCACTCTTTCTTGTTAAATGCTTCAGAATCAGAATTAGGTATCCATATTTCATCAAGGCTTTGAACAAACAAGGCATGAGAAGGATAAAAATTGTTAAAGGTAACAAAATTAGCAAGAGGATAGAGAGGAGCTTTGGTGCACACATTTTCGCTTGGTGATAGGACCAGAGCTTGGGGCATTTTAGGAATGACTGGATCAAAAGGACGGACTGCTACGGCCAGCTGGCAGGAACATTTCCCCCAAGCAGCAGTAGTGCAAGCACTACCATTAGAAAGTTGTTAAGCTGGCTCATCAGTCTTTTCCCTTCTGGGTAGTATAAGTATTTAGTAGGATAGTATGATAGGCATGAATCGTTTACCTAATTTAGCCACTTGCGGATAGGTAGGCTTGCCCAATTGGCTCCCTTTGGAGATTCCCACTCTTTCACTTTATCCTTGTAAAACTGTTTATGGCACTCAACTTATAAGGTCCCCAACCAATTTTCTCCACTTAATACAAGAGAGCTACAATATTATCGGTTCTCTGTGTGCTGGTGTTTGCTTTTCATCAATTGGTATTAAAGCCCAATCCTGTTTAGTGGGGATGGAAATGGAACCGAAACACGCATACCAGTCTCCGATCTTCAACAGAAACCTTGTAGCTGGCTGAACAAGGCTGAGTATTTCACCGCAACTTCATCCCCATCACTTGTGGTTTCAAGCAACGGATGGGTGTTTGAGAGGAAGCTGTAGCTGGTTCGAAGGAATGTGGATTAATTTCAGCGAGCTGCCTTGGCAGATTTCCAAAATTACTCCTTGAAAGATATGGAAACTCTAATCACTCTCAATGACACAAGACATATAGGTTTAGGAACCATCCGGCAAGATGAATGAAGAAGGAACTGAGGAACTGACAGTATTTTTTAACCCGGCATTTCAGTCGGAAATTTTTGACTCACGGGAGTTGGAGGAACGAAATCAAATAGTCCAATTTTAATCGCAGAGGAAGACACGGTTCCAAGATTGAAGGGAGGGAGAAGGAAGAGAGGTGGAAAATCGAACTCCCGAAATAAGTAAGTTACCGGAGGGAGGGAAAGGATTGTTGGTGTAGCCATAGGAAGGTTGGGGAAACAGAAAAAAGAAGACATAAGAAGATTCATCGATTGAAAAAGGAAAAGAAGAGAAGAAAGGTGAAAAGAAGAGGGACGATGATACCATGGATCAATGGAGTGGTTGGAGCAACTCGATGCTCAGGAACCGTCGCCAAATCTCCTCACTGGTGCGGCTCTGGTAGAAATAGCCACGCAACAAAAAAAGTGAGCACCAAAATCCATCCTCGGACAAGGGTGCTACTGACAGTGGCGGCGGCGGTTTTTCCTCGATATCACGGGTGCACAACTGCCGTCTTCAGACAAAGGCTTCTATTCTGATAGATTTGAAGATGTTCTATCGTCGGTCATCGAAAGTTCGTGAGAAGATGAGGAAGATAAGTCATAGAAGAGTAGAGAAGAATTTGATGACCGTAGGCGTCAATCGAAGACGTGGTAAGGGATTAGGGTAGAATCACCCAAAGAACATAATTTTTTTCCCTAAACCGGCCCAAAACCGGCTTCTCTACTCCAACCCTTCTCTACTCCAACCCGGTCTATAAAGTAAACTGACATTGAATGATGTCCACAAACGAACTCAGAGCGGAAGCATCAATTCAATGTCCCAACTCTCATAGTCTAACTCTAAACCAATACGGGTGTCCCATAATCAAGCTTTCCCCAACGGTGTCAATCAGCGACTTTTGGGCCAGGCAGAATTGAAATCCTGCACACCTCGCAGCTCACAACATCCACAAAAAAGATTAATGACTATTCACGAACGTGGGAGAAAGAGGCACACCAACTTCACCACCTTGAGGACAGGGTGGTTGTCTACCGGGGAGGTAAGGGTGAAAGAAGACATGTAGGCTTGGCTTCACATTCTCACGACCAGACGGAGTTGTCTGGCCCCGACACCAGTGGCATCATCAGAAGAGACCACATCGAGACTATAACACCAATTTTTTTGCACCACATTGAGGACAATGATAAAACCTGAGCTTAGGGCATTTTGGGAATGACGGTGGATCAAATGGAAGGACCACTGCAGCCAGCTGGCAGGAATATTTTACCCCAAGCAGCAATAGTGCAAGCACTACCATTAGAAAGTTGTTAAGTTGGCTCATCCTATATTTTCCATTCTGGGTAGTATAAATCATTAGTACGATAGTATGATAGGCTTGAATCATATACCTAATTTAGCCACTTGTGGATAGGCAGGCTTGCCGAATTGGCTCCTTTGGGAGATTCCCACTCTTTCGCTTTATCCTTGTTAAGTCGTTTATGGCACTCAGCTTGTAAGGTCCCCGACCAATTTTCTCCACTTAACACAAGAGAGCTACACTGTTATCGGTTCTGTGCGCTAGCATTTGGTTTTCATCACAAGGCAATTGGTGGAGAGGATCTTGAGGAAGAGAATCATTACCTGGGTTAGACGCTTGACCCTACATCAACCACGAGTTGACGTGTGCTCTCTTGAATACACTTGTGTCTTAGGAGGTGGGGGTCGGGATGGTTGAAGGATTCGGTTGGAGATAGAGTATGTTGAATGGTGGTGAACGGGGGTTTGTTAGTTAGGAGAGGATGATTGTTAGATTGAGATGGTGTGAATCAAGTGCTAGTGGTGGTACGTCCAATGATGATGGTTGTGAATTGAATGATATTAGCACTTTGGGGAAGAGGGTGTAATAGTGTAGGTAGGGAGTGGAGTAGACTTGTCAAACGGATTTATCCGTTCGGGTTTTAGGTCATATCTTTCGGGTCAATATCCATTCGAGTCATTGAACTTTCGGTTCGGGTCATTTGGTTTCGGTCAACCGGGTTGGGTTGTAACAATTCAAGTAGAATCGGCTTTGGTTATTTTGGGTCATGGTTAATATTTTAAAAAAATATATTAAATAGATATATACCTAACTTCTATAAGAATATACTACACAGATCACAAAAAAATCAATACAATGTATATTCTGGATTTTATTTGGATATAATAAGATTAAATCAAGCTTTTTTCATATTTATTCAGGTTGTTCTAGAGCTGATCAAATGGGCGAGTGGGCCGGGTTCGGGCCGGGCCGACATTGAATTCTAGGCCCGAACGGGCCTATATTTTTCCAAGCCCGTTTTTAAATTTTTCAGGCCAAGCTGGGCTAGGCCCGTATTATTTTAATCTTTGCCATTGCCCGGCTCGCCAGGCCCGGTTTTATAATTTTTTTTAATATTGTTAGTTTTTTGAAAAATATATCTATATAAATATTAATATATATTAAATATAATATTAATATATGTTGTACTAATATTATTTATATAAATTTAAATAAATAATACAAGGTATCATATAAAATTAATTTATATACTTCCTACTTCCTCCCATTTTCAGTACTTTATTTTCTAACTCTAGCATAAGAATTAAAGAGAAAAATTTAGACTATTTTACCCGTATTTTTTCCATTGAGAATTGAAATAATTTGAAAATTTGAGTTGTAAAATAAAGATGGGAAGGTAGAATTGGAAAACAGATCACAAAAAAGGCTAAAACATCTTCTATTTTGAAACTAGTGAAAGAATCCAACAAATCATATACTGAAAACAAGGGGAATATTTATTATATTTATATATATATAATAATAAACCGGGCCGGGCTTAGTTGCGGGCCTAAAATTTTGCCAAAGCCCAGCCCGGTTTTTCATTCGGGTCTGATTTGTTGTCCAAACCCGCCCGGAATTTTTTCTAGACAGGCTTTTCGGGCTTTATTTCCGGGCCGGGCCCGGTTGGGCCGCCGGGCCGGGTCAGTGTTGATCAGCTCTAGGTCGTTCATGTTCGGGACAATTTAGAGTCACTATTATTTCATGTTATTTGAGGTTTACTAATTTTTATTAGTAATATTTTGGATCATTTTGAGTTCGGGTCACTTTTGGGTTTATAAATTTTTTGGGTCATTTCGGGTTCAGGTCATTTTGGATTTTACCCAATCGGGTTTCGGGTTTATTGTATTTAACTATTTTCGGGTTTCGGTCAGGTTTCAAGGTTCAGGTCAAACAGACAGGTTTTCAGGTAGGGTCAAATTTTGACGACTATAGAGTGGAGTACTAGTCTAAGGATCCAGAAGAAGATAGAGAAACGGTAGAGTTGGGGAAAAATGGGTCAGTTTCATGAAAAGTAACATCAATAGTTATGTAGCTCCTTTTGGTGGTGGGACTGTGGCAGTAGTATCCTTTTTGGGTTGGGGAATAGCCCATCTCGTTAAAGGTCAATAGCATATTCTGTGACAGTCGTGCGAATCTTGTTTAAGATGCATTGTTTGGAGCCATAAGTCATAGATAACGCACCATCTTTAGCAGTAGAACGAGATTGCTTTATGAAATCGCAAATGTCTTCGACTGTATCCATATAGACATGTGTTGCTAATAGTGGGATCCATGGAGTCCCATAACCAGACCCGTATATTGGCATTAGTATTTTCGCAGCTAGCAGCATCCATACCTTCTTCTGGTGTAGAAGCAATGAGATATGTTTCAAGATCCTTGTCGCAAAGAAGAGTGTAGACCAACTTTGACCATCCAAGATAGTTCTAACCATTGGAACGGTATGATGGCTGGATGGGAGGAAGAACAATTTTTTGTAGTTCGAAGAGCAGTTGCTGCTGCTGCTGCTGCAGCTGCTGACATAATAGTTGAGTGGTCAAGGTGACGTATGGGTGAATCAGTTTTTTTAGACATGATCGAACCTTGGTAAAGAGACTCACAGAGAGTTAAAAAGAGGACTGAAGATAGCAAAGAGGTGGAGATACCCAAAGAGATGCAGCAGGCGTAGAAAGTTTGAGATGCGGAGGGGTAGAGACACCCAAAAAAAATTAGAGCACAAACATGAGTGAATAAAGGTGGCAGTAGGGCTGATCAAAGGGCGGTGATCAGATAGGCTTAGATCAGATTAGGCTCGGATACCATGTAGTTTTTGAGGTTTTATTATTGATTGAAGATGAAACAAACTGATGTATAATCCTCTATTTGTAGAAGAGTGATCTAAGGGAAGAGACACCTGGGAGGAGTCTAGAATAGACCCCTTGGAAGTGTCTGTCTTGGAACTATAAAGAATCTAAACAGGTATAATTAATGATAACCGGAACAGCCACTAGAGACTAATAATTATAATTAATAAAGAAACTATTTCCTAGCCTAATAGTGTTTGTTCAGTATACATCTATCAACAGTACTGGTAGCCTTTTTCTCTCATTTAGAAAAAAAAGCAACCAACTATCATGAATAGCTTTGGACCCCATCACCTTAAAGGTGAGAAGAAGTAAGAGTCATTAGTCAACAGCTAAAACCAAATGGGGTTTTAAAATGAGTGAGTAACCCACGCCAAAGGCTTCAGATTGCCTACGGAATAACAAGAGAATCAAGAAGAGATGCGCATGCCTGATAGGTTTCCATTGCTCTATGACAAAAAATGTGGCTATCGTTAAACTGGCCAGAACCAGGGTTAGTTCCTCGGCATTCCACCAACAAAGGATCCAAACACTTGAAATAGAATACTTCAACCACAAGATCAACAACAACTCCACAAACCCAACCAACTCAATCAACCTTCAGACAAGAACCAATTCTCGCAAAATCAATTAGCGCTTCATGCAACTTGAACCAAACAGAAAACAAGAATAACCACAACTTTTAGCAACTAACTTAAGCAAACTTAACCTTGAGTTTGTATCTAAATCAAATTCACAAAGGGTTGGACTGCAGGAACGGAATCAATGTTAACCCTTGAAAATGAAGAGCTCCGAAGACGTTGAGAAGGTCAAGAAGTTCATAAAAAGAGGCAGGATTTATGTCTTCCTTGCAGGCCTAAATCCTGAGTATGACCAAGTTAAGAGGCCAAATCTTTAGTCAAAAGAAGAACATCCTTGAGGAAACTATGGCTATAGTCAAGGCTGAAATTAATAGAAGGTTTGTCATGCTTGATGTAAAAAACACATAAATCCCTGAGAATTATGCTTCTGCTCTTGCTGCTGGCTGGTACCACAGGTCAATAGTGGAACAGGGATTCTAAGGATAATCGATGGTGCTCCTTCTGCAAGAAATCCAATCACACTCATGACAGATGCTGGAAGAAACATGGGAAACGGTCATTCAAGAACACCACAAAGCAACAAACTCGCTCTAAAACTCATCTTGTGACTGAACCTCCAAAGGAAGCTGGAAGAACGAACCTTGAGTTGAGTGCTGCAGACCTAGAGAAATTCAAGGCTTTCATGAAGACGCTTGAAGATTAGAATGGTAACTCATCTAGTCACTATTCTCATGCTTTCTCAGGTAAGTCCTCAATCTCTTTTTGTTGTAATGTTTCAAACACAACACACATCAAAGATTGGATACTTGATTCAGTGCCACTGACATATGACATTTTCCAAAAAAATCCGCCACACCTACCTATTCACCACAAAAACAATCATATCAGCCCAAAAGTTTACTAGCTATGCTGGGACAAGGGACCATCCCCCTTTCAAAACAGCTAAGTCTAAAAACCTGCCCTGCAAGCTCCTAGCTTATCGGTTAACCAGATGTTCATTCAAAACTCACCAAGGATCTGAATTGGTTGTTTGAATGACTTAACCTGGGGAGGAAGATTGGACGGCTAAGAAAGGAATGAGGTACTTTCTGAAGCCGGTAGAGGAAAATCAGTCCAAAAAAAAAAAACAATTCCAAGTTCTTCCACACCACCAAAGAAAAAACTATTAGGTTGTATAACCATAGATTAGTTCATCCTCCTTTCTCCCTCCTTAAGCTCGTGTATCCTGATCTGTTTCAAGGAAAAAATGTTCTGATTTTCTTTGCAAAGAATGTGTGAAAGCTAAACACACTGGGCAATCTTTTCCTTTAAGTAATACAAAAAGTATGATCCATTTCAGCTTATCATAGTGACATTTGGGGACTTGCTCCAGTTGCAAACATTTCTGAAGCAAGATGGTTTCTTACCTTTAGTGATGATTACACTAGAACAACTTGGGTTTACGTCCTTAAAAACAAATTTGAAGCCAACAACTGTATTCCCATTTTTTGCCACATGAACCATGTTACCACTGATTGTTATTTGTCTGGTTAGTTCAGGTTATAATAGTAACTCTCTATCTGAATTATTGTTGTACAGTTAGTAGGAGGACAGCTGACTAATGCACCGCAGGCTTTGGGATCGAGTAATTAAGCTGGTATTGTAGTTTGGAGATTGTTAATAAAATAAATAGGCCTCAATTTGGGATTAAAGGAGGATCTATCTTGATCGTATCAATTTGGTATAAGAGCTTGCTCTTCTTGGATAGTGGGAGATTCTGGAACATGAAAGACAGGAATTTGTCGATTGGGATTCTGAGAGTGGAGAGGTTGGGAGAAATGCTTGAAATAATAGGTCATGGTTCATTATCAAACGCAAAACGCAATCAATCGACTCAGAACTGTGATGATTCAGGTTTGAAGCTTGTTCACTAGGATTGGACAGCGGTGGAAGCTGGGATCTAGGAGAGGAAATAGACAACAAAAAAGAGGTAAATTCGGAGGAAACATGGTTGGATGAATTAATATTTCCAATAGCCATGGCGAAGGACTTGAAAGCTGAGTCGATTGGAAACTGTGTCTGGGTAGTTCCTTCAAAAATTTTAGAAGAGAGAATGGAGTTGATATGGAAATTGAAGACAAGAAAAATAAGGGACAACAAAAGGAGAAGAAGAGCAATCAACAGCAAAAAAATGTCGGGGTCCCCTAATCAATAATGTTTTAGTCTTGAAGGA
>CM041782.1:167321805-167352175 GCA_023374045.1 Limonium bicolor
CTTCTCTTTTTACTCTAGTGGTGATAGTAGTGTACTGGTAAGACAAAAGTATCTAGTCTTCTTTTTCTTGTTTTTGGTATTACCGAATGGGTATGGAAAATCAGCCTTCCTTTGTTTACTTTAGTCTCCAACAAGTACAATCCTCCTTTAATTACTCCATGGTACAACTCCTTTTCTTCTCTTTTTTTTGCTTTTGTTACTTCCGGATGGCATATTGCACCAACCCTCACTTCTCTTTTTTTGTTCTTTTACATTCTTACACTATGTAAGTCATGGCATGTATTTGTTTATTCTACTACAAGTACAACTCTTCTTATTCCCTTCCATAATCTCCTCCCCTCACAAGGCTTTCTTTTTATTGTTTGGTAAAAGCTTACGGTGGCAATTTGTGGGGAAACCGAACAGCATTTTTTTTCTTGTTGATTTGTGTCATTGTGCATTATATGACATGTATTAATTTATTCCCAAACAAAGTACAAGTGTCCTTAATTTACTCTTCTTTGTTCCCTTTCTCTTTTCCCTTCTTGGCAGCCTTCTTCTTTTTCTTCTTTGTTGTTTCACGTAGAAGAAGTAGACATGGCCCCCATTTCCCTTTCTTATTTTATGGTGTAGTGGTGTACTAGTGGTACTAGGTAGGTATATTTTACTTGCCCTCTCTTTTGCTTGTATCACTAGGCTGAACAAGAGGAAATAAGGGACTATTTTTTTTCCTTTCCTTAATTCATGGAAAAGTGTTGTACTTGGTTGGTATTAGGTATGTGAATTATTTTCTTCCTCTTCTTGATTTCTTTTGCTCACACGAGAATGAACAGCAGCAAGGCTTTTTTTTTATCACTTCTTCCTTAATTCATGGTAAGTCAAGTACTAGCATTGTATATAATATTATGTAGCTATGTAATAGTAGTTATTGTATGACTTTCTTTTGTTCTTTGTTCCTTGTCTTGCGAATGACTACATGCTGGAACGGCCAGCTTCTTTTTTTTTTTGTGTGTAACATTGTATACTATATATTATAGCATTATGTATTTAAGTGTTGTCACATTGGACTTGTTTCATGTGTTAGTTTTAACACATGTTATTGTCTTGTCTTAGGTGTATTCCTTATGTATATTTTGTATGAATGGTATACTTATCATTTATTATAATTTGTGAAGTATACTTAATGTTCTTAGCACATGTATTAAGGTATAACATGTTACATTAGTTTTAATGACTGATTTCTCCTTACGGTTATTCCATCTTTAGTCCATTGTTTACTGTGAAGTTTAATGACTTTCATGGACTATATAATTATGTGCATATAAATGCCTTAGTGTATGGTATGATTCTCCAACGAATTAAGTTCATTAGCGTTTATAGCTTAATGACTAATCCTTGTTTAGGCTATCCTTTAATTTGATTCGCCTTTAATTAAGGTAATTAAGGTTTGGTATATTTCAAACTTACATAAAAGTTTTGGGGTTAAAATGTAATTATGGGAAGTATGTATGGAAACCGAAAATTTAAAGGATTGTTTGGTAATTTATAAGAGTTGATACATTTAAATTAGTAAAGACCAGAAGTATATGGTCATTGGATGATTTACAAAAGTTAATGTGCTCATTATGTAGCTACCGAATTTATAAGGTTGGTTTTGTAATTCAATAAAGAAAGGAATTAAGGTATATTATGAAGTATAATATAAGGTTTTATTAAATAAAGGTGGGTGTAATAAAAATAACCAAGAGAATATAATATAGAGTTTATGAAATAATTTTGGTTATAATAGAGAACCAAATTATATTGATATATGGAATAAGAGAAATAAATATGGATATATAATTGATGAGATAAAGATATATCTTAAATCGGGATTCATTATCACATGTGGAGATCACATAAAATAATGAACTAATGAACTACCTAGAGTCACTGTAAAATAACAGGGGGAAATAAAGAACATACAGGATTAGTATATTACAAGTATTAGTTCTACAGTGACAGTACTGTAATGTTTAATGAATAGTTATATTAATATTACCCGGTATTGCATGTTTAAATAACAGCGTACGGGAAGGAACTACTAAACAGGAATTTGTCAAGCTAGCAATTACTTGGTGAATGGTATGTTAATTGTGTGGTCCGAATATCCTAAGGATTATCCTAAGGTCCAGACATTATGTGTTAATTGTTTAAGAGCAATATCTGTGATTTTATGTATATGATATTGTATACTGTTTTGCTCAACACCACTGCGTTTTATCTTACGCGAACGTTTTACGACTGGAGGTTTATACAACTAAACTGGAACAAGACTAACTGACCTTTAGGTATTATTGAACCTAACTGATGGTCAACTGTTATAGTCATAACTCAAGGATTGGTTATTATGTCACTGACAAAAAGGGCTAACTTATAAAGAGAGGAATCCAGATCGTTTCGACTTTCTGGTTGCGCATTGTGATCACTACGAGAGACTACAATGGGGAGTCACTCAAAGGAAATCCATCAGCCACATTCGGGGATGGCGGAAGGCACTGCCGTTGGTGCACAGGTTCGATCGGATCGGTCAATATATATATCTTTATCCAGGGCCATAAGGTCAGCTGGTAACGGTTCCATTGGAACCCAGGGGACTAATGTCCATTAATAAGTTATTAAGGGTTGTCTTGACATAAAGCCTGAGGTGGAATTTAATTGGAAAAAGTTAAATATTTGGTTTAAAGGATAAGGGCCAGGTGGCTAACTAACAAGTACAGTTTAATACGCGTATCTTGTTTGGTGATTGTTATGGATTATTGATGTGTGCTTATTGGTTATTACTAAGGATTATTAATGTGTGCTTATCGGTTATTGCTATGGATTATTGTTGTGTGGTTATTGGTGTTGTGTACTATTGTACACTGATGTTTACAGGTGAACTGTTAAGTGTTTACAGTTATTACTGTTATTATTGTAAACCGGTATTTCATGTAAAGAACCTAATATCAAGATGACTAAAACGACTTAAGGAGTCCAAATGATTTAAGACTACATTTAGCATACCAGCATTTCGATTGCTGAGCCCTTCAATGGGCCAAAAATTCCAGGTTATTGAAGAAGACTCAAGCCGGAGTGCGGGACACGGGGGTAGCTGATGTGTTTTCAACAAACACCTTTTGATATATTTTGTATTGTATTATGGAGGTTGTTGTATTCAGTTAGTTGCTCATTTAGTTGGATTTGGTTTGTAATAATTAGAGAGCTCAGTATCTGTTCATCACAACGCAAGGAGTTGTATTGTTGGAAAAGTGAGGATGTCTTGTTACTCACAAGGGTGAGTAACGGCGTGTAACACCAAGGTAGATAGTTTTATTTTCCGCTGCGAATTGTTATTTATTATGCTACAACATGCGACGCTATTACAGGTTTAGGATTAGGGGTGTTACAATATCAAATTTCAACATTCCTTTTCCAGTTTTTAAAGGCAATAATTATCATTTTTGGCCGTTCGAATGGAGTCATATACACAAGTGCAAAAGATTTGGTCATGTTCAAAAGTATTGCAAGTTTTGTAACACCCCTACTACTCACTTAATAATAACTGAAATCGCAGCGGAATTTAAACAACTAAACAATAACTAAACGATTGGTGATACAACGCCGTCAACCACCCACGTGGCTAACAAGGCTGAATAAACACTTACTGTATCGGTCTGATGATCAGACTCCCGAGCATAGAACTAAAACCATAATTATACATATTCATATCACCGAGTATCCAGCCAACAACCATAATTATACACTGTTACTACAAACTTCCATTGTATACTGTCAGTAACTGAAATACATATTGCCACGGGAGCACAAGCGCTTCCCGGGCCCGATACTCAAAATTTGGCCAAAGTATTTCTTAGCCTAGATCTACAGCCACTCCGCTTCTTCGATCCTCATCCTGCAAATAAACATAGCCCCCAAAGGGGGTCAGCAACCCTTTGCTGGTATGGCTAACGCGCAGCCCATCGGCTACCGGGATACGCGCAACCATTTGTCATGATGACATGGCATTCGTTTAATACAACAACAACATATATACATTAGCATAGCAAGAGTATTGCATAGCAAATAACTTCACAGATAACACACAAGAACGAATCCTTTTAGGAAACGAACCAACATAGTTAGATCACATTGAGAGCATAGAGGATGTTGCCATACTCATACTAAGCTCGTTACATAACTCGTTACCGTTACTTTAAATTGAACGGATAACTTAAACACCAGGTGTGTCGGATATAGTTATCCCAAGCACACCGAATAAACATAGTATGCCCCTGTGGCCCGACGTGAGTCAGTATAATAGCCTTGGATAAGCTAAAGGGAAGGTTGAAACCAAATTGGAAAACAACCATAACATACAAAGAGAATCGAACCGGTAAATGACATCGACTCCCATACTCACACGCGTGGCTGGAACTACCGGACTCCTCACTTCCCCGTTAGCACTTGTTAGTAGTACAACATTACAACATAATACACAGATCACAATCAAGTGATTAAGTCTTATCAGTCACACATAAGGGAAATGAGTCGTATCTCAGCAACATAATAATTTAACAACTGTAAACTCATTACATGACTTAAGTCTTACAAAGTCATAAACACACAGAAAACAAACAACACACAAGCCGGTGTAAACCGGTAGGCAACAGAATGCAAGAAAACCATACCTCGGTCCTTGCCTCGACTGGTTCCCACCTTGAGAGAATCCTAAACACATTTAGTAACGTCGGTCAATTAACGTACTAGTTCACTGTTAACATTACTACTTCACATTTCTAGTTATCTCATTTCCACATTTTATTTTAACTTCTCATCTTTTAAAATGTCATTATAACACTCCTAACATGTCTTATATAACCTTATAATATCATTACTAACTTATTCCCATCATTGGACATCATTTAAATACCTAGAAACCAAGTTTATTAGTGGTCCGGGACTTGGTCCCCAACTTAGATCCCGGACCTATACTTAACTAAATTCTCGGTTTCTTTTAATGGGGTGATCCGGGACTTCCTACAGGTCCTAAGTCCCGGACCATTCTAGGCAAAAATACTCTCGGTAATTTAAGAAGGTTGGTCCGGGTCCTTGTACAAGACCCAAGTCCCGGACCTAAAACTATGAAAAACTCACGGCATTTTTTGATATATGGTCCGGGACATGACCCATGACTTAGGTCCCGGACCCAACCTACAGAATTCGACGTACTGCAATTTTTCTAGTCCTGCTGCTTAAGCTCTTTACACCCATCATAAGTATAGCTTCCCAAATGATTTTACGTACACTCTTATACTCAAAACTTCACCAAATATACACCACATAACAACATAGTGTACAATTTAAATTGCATAGCACTTAGGCTCTTAAAATGCATAAATCTTAAACACTGAATTTCCACAATAAATTTGCCTTTCACCTGCAAATACAAACAGCAACACGTATGTTTTTTTTACTAGCCTTTTGAGAACATTTTCTAAGTCATTTACCATTGGCTCTTTAGGTAGTTTCAGTAGACAACGTACGTTCATTTTCCAAAGGAATTTTAAGCTATTTTGATTAACATAAAACATGGAGGAAACACCATTTTTCTTTGAGTTTCCTTACCTTGAAGCAAAGGAGAACAATAATATGTAAAAAGATGGACTCAAGCTCCTTCCATGGAGATTCCTGCTGGCACCAAAGTGGAGCTCTTGAAGATTTGAAAGGACTAAGTCGAAGAGCTTGATGAAACTAAGAGATCGGTGGTCTTAGTTTTCGATTTGGATAAGTGAGCTAGGAGTTACATGGATTTGAAGTTGTATATTGGTGCTGGTGCTGTACTATCGTGAAAGAGAGCAAGGAAGCAGATGGCTACGTGAGAAAGTAAGAGCAAATGAAGAATGAAGAGAATCACTGATTGTAGTTGCTTTTAAGATATTAATTACGTAAAGCAAATAGTGTTTTTTTCATTACTCACTTATTTGCTCACTTATTTGTTCAATCAGCAGCAAGGTGACGACTCACCACATGCAAACCGGCCCCCATTTAAATATAAGGGGTTATTTAGTCTTTATTGCTCAATTAAATTACATATGTTAACATATATTACAAACTAGCTTATTTTAGTTACTATTCATATTAACAAGGCACTTTGAAGCGAAATTCTTGATTTCCCATTGATTTAAACTTCCAAATGTGATACTAAGTAGTACACATATTAATAAGGGGGTTGCTATTCGCAGTATAAAATTACTAATCACCGCAGTACAAAATTTTTTTAATTCATATTGACGTTGTACACATGTAATGATGTGTCGCTGTGTTTTTTTTTTCAAAAAATGATATCGAAAGTAAATTTACCGAAGTAGTTTGTAGTTGATTAGTAGCGAATTTTACTAGTTACTTTTTTGTTGGAATCAATACAGGAACCTTTTTTTTGTAAAAAAAAGTGTTGGATTACATTTTTATGTGTTTATATTACATTTTTATGTGTTTATATTATTAATTTGACTTAAAATTAATTTGTACTGCGAATAGCAAATACTTTACTATTCGCAGTACAAATTTTTTTTTCACCAAACTTAGTTGAATAAGTTTGAATGTTACGGGGAGACACTTTTTTTTGAAATAATAGATGTTTGAATAACCAAATTTAAGTCAATATGAGTAAAACAACAACTAAGTTAAAGAGCAACTAATTTATAGAAAAACTAAGTTACAACAACTAAGTTACAACCACTAAGTTAAAGAAAGACTAAGTTACAACAACTAAGTTAAAGAAAAACTAAGGTACAACGTTTCCAACTATCTAACCTAGATTGTAATTGATGAATCCAAGGTCCGACAGTGTTTGGATCTCTATAAGTGAACCACTGCGGATAGACAGGGGGGAGTGGGGAGTCATGAACCATGCCGAACCTTATGAAATAACCCTGGGGGCAAATTCCTATGTGGATCTCTCCTCTTGGGCTATCACGATCGGTATAATTATCGATCGGAAGGTATGTGGCACTTGCCGCACCCCCATAGACAGTAGAGTAGAAAACTACTATCGAAGTGTACCTTGTCGCGATCACAACCCCATTTCCGTGTGCATCCATTTATGTGAGGTGCTGGCTCTCCTGAATTCCAATGAAGCGCTCTTAACATGCCGTTGTACGGTCCTTCGTTAAAAATGGCCTTGTATAGTCCATTCGCCGGTGCTTGATTCTTCATGTGATTGTACAATGTACACGGACATCTTTCCACCTCTCTCGTTGAATATAGGTAGTCAGCAATGACCCTGAAACCACAATTCCCATCTCCACGAACATCAATATACCCAGTCATATATTATAGGTTGGGGTTGAAATTCTGGTAGTATGGGAAGTCGTCAAGGGCTGAATCGACTCGGATTTGATGATCCTCTATTACGTGATCTTCTATTTGATGGCGCTCCTTGTGACTGGCCTGCCCTTGGTCGGTTACGCTCCCAAGACGAAGGTTCCGTCGGTTTGGTCTTGAGGGCCCAGGTCTGCCAATCCCAACCTGTTCCAACGGCTCTCCTAATTGGCACACCATATCTGGGTGAAGGAAGTTTTGGAGTTGACTGTAACATCTCGCAATCAGAGTAGGATCATCTGACTGTGCTACCTCAGAAGCTATGTCTCGCCATCTATTTTGTTCTTCCTCCATGTAGGATACCATATCAATCGTCGATTCATGCTTCTCCCAGCTTAGGGTATACCAGAAACGATGTATATCCCTCTTGAGCATAGTATACCACTATCCAGCATGTAGTTTAATTTACAAGCGCAAGGTAATCCATGAGAGGTTACCTTGTCACATCCACAGATTGAGCTGTCCATTTGCACATAATTCGTCCTTCCAAGCTCCTTGACTAGCTCATCTAAGCAAAGGGTACTAACCTTCCCGATCAGGTCAGCGATTGGAACCCTCATGTGCTCTCTTCTGTGTTTTGTCCTGGCTGCCTCAAAATCCTTTTTTAACTCCCGGATGCTTGTATTCACATGATCGTTAATCTTTGGAAAGATTACATCCAAAGTGTGTCTAGCACTCCTTAATCTCGCCTTTAGAGAAGAATGTGCGGCCTCCACCCTATCAAATGTTTAAGTAAGTTTTATAGATCTATAACAATCACTGTATTATCTTAAACATTACAAGATTAACAATTTTACCTATTTGTCGTTGTGTTGCCGAAGTGCAACACATTCTTGACCCAAGCCTCCACAAATTTTTCCTTGTATTTCTCCCAGACTGATGCAACATACGTAATGAAACGTGGGTAGCTTTGGTATGTATCCTTGAAATATGCGTACCTCTCGTTGTAGTCCTGCTCTGTGCTCGAGTAGACAACCGAAGTCCACATTCGGACTGCAGCCGCCGCCCTTCCTCTATCACCCATATAAGTCTCGGCTTTCCCCTGAACGTTCCTACTTATGTGCCACCGACATAGTAGGTGATGAGATTCAGGAAATACCTCATCTAAGGCATTCATCAGGGCCAGACATCTGTCGGTGATAAATGTAGAGGTTGTAGTCCGCCCGAGGAGTCCCTTAATTGTTGAAGTGCCCACACATACATGTCTGTTGCTTCTGATACAAGGAAGGCGAAGGCAATGCTGAAGTTTTTGCCTATACTCGTCATCCCGATGAACTGAACCAAAGGCATTTTTGCTATGTTTGTTTTATAGGTAGCATCAATGCCTATGACATACGGGAACGCATGGAGCAGTAATCTAGATGTAGGGTGTGCAAAGAAGATGGACCCAAGTCGTGTTTGATCAACTAATGTGAAATATAATCATGTTATCTATCAAATTAAATGAAACCTAAATGATTGAAGTTATTTGAGACATACTGAGTTGACTTACTTGGATCTGTTGTGTAATCGTAGTAGTAGTGTTTTTGTCTAGTCACTCAGCAGAGTCTGCACCATAGATCGACCATCTCTATTTACTAGTTTTGTTTTTTGTATCCGGTTGTATATGTCTTTCCTTGTTGCTGACGTTTCTGGGTTGATTGTTGTGAGCTCGGAATAAATTGCACAGGGGGCACACCGACTCTGGTTCTCTGGTCGATCATAATCTCCTCCGCCTCAGTCAGGCGTTTTCCCACAAAATGACCCTCTGCCCACTCTGCGAGATCATGGTTATGCCATCCGTTACCCACTTGCAAGAAACACCCGTAGCTTGTGTAATACCCCTTAATTTTAAAAGGACAACCACATTTCTTTGAACCCGATGATCTGCGCCGGTTGATGACACCAGGTCGTGATGTCCTTCGTGGTTTCCAATACCTCTCGCATGTTATGTGGAAATCTTGGCCTGACCGAGAACTTTGAATTATGGTGTAGATATGGTTGGGATGGCCAACACTATCTACCCAAGCTTTCGCTTCTTCTTTACCCTAAAGGCCTGGTTTGTTTGAAATAAGTAACCTGTGTCCACCACCGGAGCTCGATTATACATCTCTTGCATGTAGTCATCCATCTGTGCATTATGATCCGGAACGCCTTCATCAAATTCATCCCAATCTGAATCAGTGGTTGAGTCACTATCCTGCAATAAGGGTCGAGAGAATGTTAGATGAATATTGAAATATGAAATGTTAGTGCGAATATGATTAACAAAGACAATAAACTAAATACTTACTGGGCTTGATATTGGAACATACTCATGATCGGAATCTGAAGATTGACTCATGTTTAGAGAGAGAGCTTGCACAGTTTAACGAAATAAGTGTTGGAAGAGAGTAAGGAAATAGAGAGCTTCGAGAATATGGAGAGAGAGTGTGTGAAGATGAAATGGAGGAGGCATCCCTTATATAGAGGTTGGTCATGAACTAGCCACAAGGTTACAAGTTAAAAAAACGGTAACCTGGTACGTGTACAGTGACCTGTACGTGTACCTTTCCTGACAAAAGTAATTACCTATGGTAACTTTGAATTCACTTTGTACTGCAAACGGTAACCTGGTACGTGTACAGTGACCTGTACGTGTACCTTTCCTGACAAAAGTAATTACCTATGGTAACTTTGAATTCACTTTGTACTGCAAACGGTAACCTGGTACGTGTACAGTGACCTGGTACGTGTACCTTTCCTGACAAAAGTAATTACCTATGGTAACTTTGAATTCACTTTGTACTGCAAACGGTAACCTGGTACGTGTACAGTGACCTGGTACGTGTACCTTTCCTGACAAAAGTAATTACCTATGGTAACTTTGAATTCACTTTGTACTGCAAACGGTAACCTGGTACGTGTACAGTGACCTGTACGTGTACCTTTCCTGACAAAAGTAATTACCTATGGTAACTTTGAATTCACTTTGTACTGCAAACGGTAACCTGGTACGTGTACAGTGACCTGGTACGTGTACCTTTCCTGACAAAAGTAATTACCTATGGTAACTTTGAATTCACTTTGTACTGCAAACGGTAACCTGGTACGTGTACAGTGACCTGTACGTGTACCTTTCCTGACAAAAGTAATTACCTATGGTAACTTTGAATTCACTTTGTACTGCAAACGGTAACCTGGTACGTGTACAGTGACCTGTACGTGTACCTTTCCTGACAAAAGTAATTACCTATGGTAACTTTGAATTCACTTTGTACTGCAAACGGTAACCTGGTACGTGTACAGTGACCTGGTACGTGTACCTTTCCTGACAAAAGTAATTACCTATGGTAACTTTGAATTCACTTTGTACTGCAAACGGTAACCTGGTACGTGTACAGTGACCTGGTACGTGTACCTTTCCTGACAAAAGTAATTACCTATGGTAACTTTGAATTCACTTTGTACTGCAAACGGTAACCTGGTACGTGTACAGTGACCTGTACGTGTACCTTTCCTGACAAAAGTAATTACCTATGGTAACTTTGAATTCACTTTGTACTGCAAACGGTAACCTGGTACGTGTACAGTGACCTGTACGTGTACCTTTCCTGACAAAAGTAATTACCTATGGTAACTTTGAATTCACTTTGTACTGCAAACGGTAACCTGGTACGTGTACAGTGACCTGTACGTGTACCTTTCCTGACAAAAGTAATTACCTATGGTAACTTTGAATTCACTTTGTACTGCAAACGGTAACCTGGTACGTGTACAGTGACCTGGTACGTGTACCTTTCCTGACAAAAGTAATTACCTATGGTAACTTTGAATTCACTTTGTACTGCAAACGGTAACCTGTACGTGTACAGTGACCTGGTACGTGTACCTTCCTGACAAAAGTAATTACCTAAGGTAACTTTGAATCACTTTGTACTGCAAACGGTAACCTGGTACATGTACAATGACCTGGTACGTGTACCTTTCCTGACAAAAGTAATTACCTAAGGTAACTTTGAATTCACTTTGTACTGCAAACGGTAACCTGGTACGTGTACAGTGACCTGGTACGTGTACCTTTCCTGACAAAAGTAATTACCTAAGGTAACTTTGAATTCACTTTGTACTGCAAACGGTAACCTGGTACGTGTACAGTGACCTGGTACGTGTACCTTTCCTGACAAAAGTAATTACCTAAGGTAACTTTGAATTCACTTTGTACTGCAAACGGTAACCTGGTACGTGTACAGTGACCTGGTACGTGTACCTTTCCTGACAAAAGTAATTACCTAAGGTAACTTTGAATTCACTTTGTACTGCAAACGGTAACCTGGTACGTGTACTGACCTGGTACGCGTACCTTTCCTGACAAAGTAATTACCTAAGGTAACTTTGAATTCACTTTGTACTGCAAACGGTAACCTGGTACGTGTACAGTGACCTGGTACGTGTACCTTTCCTGACAAAAGTAATTACCTAAGGTAACTTTGAATTCACTTTGTACTGCAAACGGTAACCTGGTACGTGTACAGTGACCTGGTACGTGTACCTTTCCTGACAAAAGTTTACCCATGGTAACTTTGAATTCACTTTGTACTGCAAACGGTAACCTGGTACGTGTACATGACCTGGTACGTGTACCTTTCCTGACAAAGTAATTACCCATGGTAACTTTGAATTCACTTTGTACTGCACATGGTGTGTTTGGTACGCTTGATTTTAGTAGTCGTTGGACTAGAGCCGTTGGACATGTCAGTGTTACTCAAATATTTAAAAGTGGGTATTAGTGTCCCAACATACTCATTCCTTACCCCGTGCTCTTGATCTGTCTAATTACATCTTGCTTGAACTCTTCACAACTCTTCACATCAACTTAATTAATCCCCATTTCGCTCCCAAATCAAATGGAGTTTCCTTTCTGTTTGCACGTTAATTATGTAGCTACTTTTGGTCGTCATGGAGCACAATTTGATAGAAGAGTGGGGCACAGACGCGTAGAAGTTACTATGCCATATCCTAGTAATCTCCGGGATCTACAACGACGAGTATTCGAGCACTACAGTCCCTCCTCGGCAGAATAAACATAACAACAATGGTGTATTTGGGGCTGGAGGGCGACTACGAGTGGACTTTTATTCATGTACGAAATGATACATCAGTTCGCCGGATGATGGAGAATTACATGGAGTATAATGATTTCATCGCTCATATTCCATTACTTGTTATTTATGATCCTATTGAGCCCGATGATGATGATTTTCAACACCAAGAACCAATTTATGAGATGAGACGTAATGTAATAGCACGGGGAATAGAGAGACAAAGGTTAGGAAATAATTAGGTTATTGGTTATTGCGTATTTGATCTTGTTAGTTCTCGTGTTGTTATAATTTTCGGGATTTATAATCTTTAGTAGATGTTTGGACGTGGAATAAACGTGTTGTTATAGTTATTGACTTTCATTTATGTGATTCATACGATTTGGATTCAGGGACTTTTCTTTCTTAGGAATTTCTACATTTTGATATATTTCATTTCTCGTGACATATACAATCTTTGGTACATGTTAGATATTTCATTTCGACACTATCATTGCTGGAGGACATTCAACGACCAACAAGAATTTAGACCACCCAGATTGGCATTGATATTAACAAGCACATTTGTCAAATACTGATCGTTAACTTTGAAAGGAGCCATGAATGCAGAAACGATGCATTTCTAGAAAATTTTTGGCATAGTCTCCCCTGTTTTTCTTATCTCCACCGGTTCTAAGAACCTCCACAAAATCAACCAACAGATCATCAACTAACACACCAAGTCAAAATGAAAGACAACAAATAGTTCCAAGATGATACTAAAGTTTATTACATCCAAATCCAAGATGACAAGCACTAGGGTGCACCATGCTGGCGCTGGTAACTATCCCATATGTATAAAGAGCTGAACACATCCACAAGACCATCAGTTGCAGCCCTTTGTTCTTCTTCTGGCATCCCCTGACGATAGTATGACCAGTCCCATGCATTGTTCTCTTGGTAGTACGGGCGTGCAAGCTCACTTGCCTCAGACAGTAGCTGTAACACACTTGGTCAGGTAAGTACACATAAAAAATAAAAGTGATATTTAATGATGTACTATGACAAAAAGAACTTACTAGACAGGGATCTGGACGATGAACCAGGGTGGTCTGATAAGTCTCAGGGTTTAGGATCTTCGGGTGTGTGTGCTTGGTGTACCAATCTAGGTAGAGTGGGTCACAAGCATGCAACCGCGCATTTGTGCGCGTATACCCTGGAACCAGCAATTTAGGAGTGTTTTCCCAGAAATTATACATGGGGGGGTATACACAGGTGTAGGGTTGGGCTTTTCCTCTTTTTTCAGACCTTGGGTTGGGTCTAATAGGAGGTTCAGGGATATCCTGAATGTAACCAAACTGGCGTAGACAGCGACCAGGCATGTATGGCTCATTCAACCCCAAAATCGGTATGTTACCTCTATACCATGTACGCCCTCCATGAACATTAACATTATCTCGACCGTAGGGCAACCAATCAATCTACAATGAACATTAATAGTAAAATGTAACCAACAACGAAAAAAAAATAATGGTTCAATGTGTTAGCAACTACAAACACTTACATTTAGAGCAGTCAAAGCATCTAGATGCTCACGATATCCTTGCAGTGAACGATGATCCTGCACTTGAGAGGTAGATCTCACCCATCTTAGAGCCCAAGGTCTATCATCATTAGCGCCCCAGTCCGGGCTAATCGCTGGTCTTAATGTAGGGAAGTACGCATAAATCCAGCACTGTGCATATAAAACACTAGAATGATTAAGCAGTACCAATTATTAATACTCAGTGAGTTATCATATACTAGATGCACATTAGGACACATACCTCAAGTAACGTCATAGAACCACCTATCCCACTGGAGTCGGCACGAGATGCTATCCCTAGCTGGCGATATAACCATGCAAGAGTACCAGCTCCCCATGCATATTTACGAAGCTTGGTACCTTTCTTCACAGGAGCTACTAAACTGAACAGCTGTGGACTCAGACGACCATTTGATTTACCAGCTAATATGGTGGTACCAATCAGATGATATAACCAACCACATGCCTGCTTCATTGCCTCTTCGTTTTCATCCCTACATTGCTGCAACAAGCTCGAAATTGATACAGCACCGGTATTCCACAGTGCCTCTGTCATACTCTCAACATCTGCCCCAAAATTAAGACAATCAGCCATTACCTCCTTCAACTCAGGGGTGGATGAATTCGCTGTCAATGAACGACCGACGATGGGGATTTGCAGTATCATCCACACATCATGCAGGGTAATCGTCATCTCACCAAACGGCATATGGAATGAGTTTGTATCAGGCTGCCACCTCTCCACAAAAGCACTGATCAGGGACATATTGTTGTATGGCATCGTAATATCCTGTAGGTGCTCTATACCAGAATACTCAAGCATCTTCCTTGTTCTTGGTTTAGAAATTTGATCTTTTGGCCAGCAGGTAAGCATCACCCTACGGGATTTGAAACTCAAAACCCCACGATCCTACATAATGACCAATATTTAACACTTACAAAACGTAGTATGATATTAAATGATCAAATACAGGAGAATATAGAGAACATACCTTAGCCGAGGTCCATAAGTCAAGCGCCACATGACCCCCGAAGCTAGTGATAACACTAGTGAGCAGTGGACCGCCAGGAACTGGCACCTCTGTCAACTTCCAAGAGGTAGGAATGACTGGAACCATCGCTAGCGCTGCTTCCTCGTCAGTGTCATCCTCCTTATCCATGACTTCATCATCTTCCTTATCCTGCTCCTCATCCACGTCGGGTGAGTCCTCATCATCAGCACCACGATCATCGTCATCAGCATGTGGCGAACGCTCAGTCATCACATGGTCCTCAACAGCACGGGCAGGTGATGGGCGTGGTGGACGTGATGAACTACCACCGCCTGACGGAGCAGTCTGGTGGCTTGATTGCCCTGAGATATTGAAGCTAGAGCTGTGCATTGATCTGTCAGAAAAAGCACTACTGGATGATGACAACTCTGGCATGCGTCTCCTCGGTATATTGAACACCGCCGAGTCATCCTCCGCTACCATTGGTGGTGCTGGTACTTGAAACGCCGGGTCGTTGGAAGATTGACCCGGATGGAAAGATGAATGGCGTGCTGCTTCCATGCGGGGGGCAGGATTACTCGGCCCTTCACCAGGAACATGTGCACGACGACGGTACGAGGCCGTCATAGCCTGCTCCGCACCCCGGTCTTTATTCTTCCTCTTCGTGACATGTCTCACTGCTTTTTTCAGACGATCCATCACTGCATACGAATATCACACAGTTATATCCCTCATTCATAACATAAAAATTCAAACATTTATAATCATATCATTCACAATATTACAATTCAAAAAAAATACAAATATTAATAAATCATTCACAATATTAGTTAGAATTCAACAAAATAACAAATTAAAACATTTAAGAATCATTCACAATATTACAATTCAAAAAAAATTAAAATTTATAAATCATACATAATATTATAATTAAAATTCAAACATTTATAATCATATCATTCACAATATTACAATTCAAATTTTATAAATCATTCACAATATTAGTTAGAATTCAAAAAATAACAAATTAAAACATTTAAAAATCATTCACAATATTACAATTAAAAATAACAAATTAAAACATTTAAAAATCATTCACAATATTAGAATTAAAAAATAAACAAATTAAAACATTTAAAAATCATTCCAATATTAAAATTAAAAAAAAAAAAAGTTTGGTCGAGGAGCTGTGCTCCTCTGCGCCGCCTGGGTCGAGCACCGCCAGGGCTCGCCGTCGCCTGGGTCGAGCACCGCCAGGGCTCGCCTCCGCCTGGGTCGAGCAGCGCCACGCCTCGCCTCCGCCTGGGTCGAGCAGCAGCTCTCCTCGGTCCGGTCTTCAGGCGCGCCCAGAAGTCGACTCGAGCACCAAGTACTCGCCGGAGCTGGGTTCGAGCACCTCCACTCCTCGCCGGTGTCGGGCGAGCACCGCTGCTTCTCGCCTGTCTCCGGTTAGAGCAGCGGTGGTGCTCGACTAGGTTTCTTTTTTTTTTTTTTTTTGAAAATTTTCGAATTTTTAATCCTAGATCTAGCTCAAATGATGTTGAATTTCAAAAAACTAACACCGAATTCATACTCAGGACACCCAAATCTATAAGTTACAAAAAAAAAATTCGAAAAACTCACCGGAAAATTTTTCCGGTGGTGGTCCGGCGGTGGTTGGTGGCGCGGGTGGCTCCGGCGGCGGCTCCGGCGGTGGCTCCGGCAGTCAGAAGAGAGCTTCTTCCTTAAGAAGATAGAGAGAGAGAGTGAGGAAGTGAGAAATGAATAATCCAAGGAAGGTTAGGCTATATATAGTACGAGCGTTTTTTACCCGAAATTGACGTTTTCAACTGCGATTTCAATACAACGTTCTGAAAGTGTAACAATGTTTGTAATTTAGTCAAACACAACATAAAATGTCATTAACTTATGTGGAGTCACAATTATAACGTTTAAATGCGATTAAAAAGGGTTTAACGTCTTTTATTACAATTAGAGCATTTTTCACCCGAAATTGGCGTTTTTAACTATGAATTGAACACGGCATTCTGAATATGTACCAATGTTTGTAATTTAGTCAAAAATAACGTAAAATGTCGTCCAAATTACGTGGATTCACAATTCAAATCATATTGACGCAATTAATACGGGTTTATAATGTTTTGTAACGATCAGAGTGTTTTTTACTGCTTACGCTAAAGAAATTATTTTTTAAAAAAACAAAAGTTACAACACGACATCATTACATGTGTACAACGTCAGTATGAATTAAAAAAATTTTGTACTGCGGTGATTAGTAATTTTGTACTGCGAATAGCAACCCAGATTAATTAAAGGGTATCGATGGACATTTAGCCATTCAAAACTCATTTACACGACAGTTACTCAAAAACGTGCTTTTAAGGCTTCTCAAAGCACATTTTGTGTTTTAACTTGTTTTCAAGCTCGGTTTTCTTTGGTAATTAATTTAATATATTCATTAATATATATATAAGGTCTTGGTAAGTTTATTAAGTCTTAACCAAGGTTATCCCAAGCTTAGAGCATATTTCGCCCCTTTATTGCCTTTCAGGCAATTAATTGTATTTACTATTTATTAAATTGTTTACTACTGTTACTAAGACTCTTTTTAGTCTTAATAAATTATAATTTAATATTTAAACAACTTATTAAGGTTTGGGGTATTTCAAGTTTGATGCTCAAACGAGTAACAAAGAAGTTTAGATGGCTCAGTTTGCAGAAGAAAATTTGTTATAGAAGTAAGGAGAGATGTGCTCCTAATATAGATTGTTGGTGAGATGTGCACAATAATTGCATAATTATAGAAGAAGATGAGAAGTGCATCTGGATTTTGGAGAGAAGTGCTCCGTGGAAGATTGGAGAGAAGTGCTCCATGAAAGATTTGAATATTCAAGGGATTTGCTTCAAATATTTTTGTTTAAATTGTTAAGATATTTTTTTTCAAGTTCTTTAGAGATTTCAAATCAAGGGAAAGTGTTGGTTTTGTGATTTGAAAATAATAAAACTTATTTAGTTTTATGTAGAAGATTAATTTTTGTGAGAGGAAGTTACGGAGTTGTTAAGATATTTTCGAATTATTAGTTTAGTTTTATTAGTCTATAAAAGGATTGTATACCTATCAGAATCATAGGCAACAATCACGTATTATTCTTCTTCTACTTATTTCTCTACATTCATCATCTCTATTATATTTTCAATATGGTATCAGAGCCAGATGAAGGGAAAAAATCAACAACGATTTTTTTCTGATAGTTGAGATCCCAATGATTTCTTTCTGATAGTTGAGACAAAAAAAAGAGTGAACTTGTGTGAAAAAGTTTAGAGTTTAAGTGATTGCATCAAATTTCAACATTCCGTTTCCAGTTTTTAGAGGTAATAATTATCATTTTTGGCCGTTCGAATGGAGTCATATACTTAAGTGCAAAAGATTTGGTCATGTTGAAAAGTATTGCAAGTTTGATGCTCAGACGAGTAACAAAGAAGCTGAGATGACTCAGTTTGCAGAAGAAAATTTGTTTTAGAGGTAAGGAGAGATGTCCTCCTGGTATAGATTGTTGGTGAGATGTGCACCATAATTGCATAATTACATAAGAAGATGAGAAGTGCATCTAGATTTTGGAGAGAAGTGCTCCGTGGAAGATTGGAGAGAAGTGCTCCGTGAAAGATTTGAAGATTTAAGGGATTTGCTTCAAATATTTTGTTAGATTGTTAAGATATTTTTTTTCAAGTTTTTTAGAGATTTCAAATCAAGGGAAAGTGTTGGTTTTGTGATTTCAAAATAATAATACTTATTTAGTTTTATGTAGAAGATTAATTTTTGTGGGAGGAAGTTACGGGGTTGTTAAGATATTTTCTTATTATTAGTTTAGTTTTATTAGTCTATAAAAGGATTGTATTCCTATCAGAATCATAGGCAAGAGTCACGTATTATTCTTCATCTACTTATTTCTCCACATTCTTCATCTCTATTATATTTTCAACATATTATATATATATATATGTATTTAGTTGATATAATAATATATTATTATATGTGCAAGATTGTATCTGTATGCCCTCTCAGTTTCATAGCTTGTGCTTTTGTGATATTTTTAGGGCCTGATTAAAAAAAATCACGTTGTCTTAGTCACCTGGCTGTTGTTCATCGTGTTGGGTGTGGTTTACCATTTCTTGATGTGGCACAACCAGAATGGGATTGACAAATTGGAGCAATGTTTGGGTCAAAATTGCATAGGTCGTGTTGGGCAGAATAGAATATTAGCACAAACTTGGATAATGGTGGATCTCATTTCAATGGGCTTGTCTTCCAAGTTCCATAATAGCTTCTCTACATTTGGCGAAACTAGACAGGTCAGATATATATATTTTGTGGCTCGTGATATGTAACATTACTACTACTGAGTGTATGGTGGCTGAGCTCTTTCAACAAAAAATTGTTTACGCCCTTATATTCAGTGCAATGAGCATGGGAATCGCCTAGTGTTTGGAAATAGAGGGTAACAATCATAACGGCATAATATTGTTGATTGAATCTTTTGGGCCCTATGTGATATCTGGTATTATACTGGGATATTATAATGATGTTATAGAGGAGAAGTTGGTGAATCAACAGTTGCTGAACTTGGAACGGGAAAACACAGAACTGAGAAGGATGACCGACATATCAGATTTGGAGATTACTACTCTGAGGGATACATTAAAGCAAAGAGATGATCAGATACGTCATTATCAACAACGTATAGCCCAATTGGAGGTTATTCTCTTGGTTGACGGTCAGAGACTGAGGAAATGTTGAACGAATGCCATGGTAGTTGCCCATTCACAGTAATATGCATTGCCGCTTTGCTTTTTTAAGACCGAGGAGTTCATACAATAGGGCACACTTTTGTGATTTGAAAATAGTAATACTTATTTAGTTTTATGTAGAAGATTAATTTTTGTGAGAGGAAGTTACGGAGTTGTTAAGATATTTTCTTATTATTAGTTTAGTTTTATTAGTCTATAAAAGGATTGTATTCCTATCAGAATCATAGGCAAGAGTCACGTATTATTCTTCTTCTACTTATTTCTCCACATTCATCTCTATTATATTTTCAACATGGTATCAAAGCCAGATTAAGGGAAAAAATCAACAATGATTTCTTTCTGATAGTTGAGATCCCAATTATTTCTTTCTGACAGTTGAGATAAAAAAAAAAGAGTGAACTTGTGTGAAAAAGTTTAGAGTTTAAGTGATGATATCAAATTTAAACATTCCTTTTCCAGTTTTTAGAGGCAATAATTATCATTTTTGGCCGTTCGAATGGAGTCGTATACACAAGTGCAAAAGATTTGGTCATGTTCAAAAGTATTGCAAGTTTGATGCTCAGACGAGTAACAAAGAAGCTGAGATGACTCAGTTTGCAGAAGAAAAATTGTTTTAGAGGTAAGGAGAGATGTGCTCCTGGTATAGATTGTTGGTGAGGTGTGCTCCATAATTGCATAATTACAGAAGAAGATAGGAAGTGCATCTGGATTTTGGAGAGAAGTGCTCCGTGGAAGATTGAAGAGAAGTGCTTCGTGAAAGATTTGAAGATTAAGGGATTTGCTTCTAATATTTTTGTTTAGATTGTTAAGATATATTTTTTCAAGTTTTTTAGAGATTTCAAATCAAAGGAAAGTGTAGGTTTTTTTATTTGAAAATAATAATACTTATTTACTTTTATGTAGAAGATTAATTTTTGTGAGAGGAAGTTACGGGGTTGTTAAGATATTATCTTATTATTAGTTAGTTTTATTAGTCTATAAAAGGATTGTATTCCTGTCAGAATCATAGGCAAGAGTCACGTATTATTCTTTCTCTACTTATTTCTCCACATTCTTCATCTCTATTATATTTTCAACATGGTATCAGTGCCAGATGAAGGGAAAAAAATCAACAATGATTTCTTTCTGATAGTTGAGATCCCAATGATTTCTTTCTGATAGTTAAGATCATAAAAAAAGAGTGAACTTGTGTGAAAAAGTTTAGAGTTAAGTGATGGCATCAATTCAATATTTGTTCCTGTTTCTTCCATTGTTTTTAGAGGCAATAATTTCCTTTTTGGGCCGTTCGAAATGGTGTGGTCATATACACAATTGCAAAGATTTGGTCATGTTCAAAAGTATTGCAAGTTTGATGCTCAGACGAGTAGCAAAGAAGCTGAGATGACTCAGTTTCAGAAGAAAAATTGTTTTAGAGGTAAGGAGAGATGTGCCCATGGTATAGATTGTTGGTAAGATGTGCAACATTTTTGCAATAATTACAGAAGAAGATGAGAAGAGCATCTAGATTTTGGGAGAAGTGGCCGTGGAAGATTGGAGAGAAGTGCTCTGTGAAAGATTTAAGGGATTTGCTTCAAATATTTTTGTTTAGATTGTTAAGATATTTTTTTCAAGTGTTTTAGAGATTTAAAATCAAGGGAAATGTTGGTTGTGTGATTTGAAAATAATAATACTTATTTAGTTTTATGTAGAAGATTTATTTTTGTGAGAGAAAGTTACGAAGTTGTTAAGATATTTTCTTTTATTAGTTTAGTTTTTTAGTCTATAAAAGGATTGTATTCCTATCAGAATCATAGGCAAGAGTTCACGTATTATTCTTCATCTACTATATTTCTCCCATTCTTCATCTCTATTCTTCATCTATCTATATATATATATATATATCATATCTATCTACTATATATATTATATCTAATATATATATGTATTTAGTTGATTAATCTTATTTTCTATGTGCAGGATTGTATGTGTATGCCCTCTCAGTTTCATTGCTTGTGCTTATGTGATATCCTTAGGGCCTGGTTCTAAAAAAATCACGTTGCTAAGCCACCTGGCTGCTGTTCATCGTGTTGGTGTGGTTTACCATTTCTTGATGCGGCACTACCAGAATGGGATTGACAGATTGGAGCAATGTTTGGGTCAAAATTGCATAGGTCATGTTGGGAAGAATAGATATTGGCCCAAACTTGGAATGGTGGATCTCATTTCAATGGGCTTGTCTTCCAAGTTCCATATAGCTTCTCATCATTGGCGAAACAGACAGGTCAGATATTATATATTTTGCTGCTCATGATAGATAACATTACACTAATAAGTGTATGTGTGCCGCTGACTCTTTGTCAACAAAAATCGTTTCGCCCTATATTCAGTGCAATGAGCATGGGAATCCCTAGTGTTTGGAAATAGAGGGTAAAAATCATAACGGCTACACATTTGTTTCTGAATCCTTTTGGGCCCTATGTGATATCTGGTATTATCTGTGATATCTAATGATGTTATAAAGGAGAGGTTGGTGAATCCACAGTTGCTAAAACTTGGAACGGGAAAACACAGAACTGAGAAGGATAAACGACATATCAGATTTGAGATTACTACTCTGTGGGATACAATTAAAGCAAAGAGATGATCATACGACATTATCAACAAGTATCCCAATTGGAGGTTTTCTCTTGGTTGACATCAGAGACTGAGGAAAGTTGAAGGAATGCCATGGTAGTTGCCCTCCCATCATTGCATTGCTCTTTGCTTTTTTTTAGACCGAGGAGTTCATACAATAGGAACACTTTTGTGATTGAAAATATAATACTTATTTAGTTTTATGTAGAAGGTTAATTTTGTGAGAGGAAGTTACGGAGTTGTTAATATTTTCTTTTTAGTTTAGTTTTATTAGTCATAAAAGGATGTATTCCTATCAGAATCATAGGCAAGTCACGTATTATTCTTCTTCTACTATTTCTCCACATCTTCATCCTATTATATTTTTAACATGGTATCAGAGCATCAACAATGATTTCTTTCTATAGTTAGATCCCAATGATGTTCTTCCGATAGTTGAGATAAAAAAAAGGAGTGAACTTGTGTGAAAATTTTTAGAGTGTAAGTGATGGCATCAAATTTCACATTCCTTTTTAGTTTTAAGACGCATAATCATTTTGGTCGTTCGAGATATTCATATACCCAAGTGCAAAAGATTTGGTCATGTTCAAAAGTATTGCAGTTGGATGCTCAGATAACAAAAGCACTGAGATGGCTCAGTTTACAGAAGAAATTGTTTTAGAGGCAGGAGAGATGTGCTCCTGGTATAGATTGTTGGTGAGATGTGCACCATAATTGCATAATTACAGAAGAAAGATGAGAAATGCATCTTGATTTGAAGAGAAATGCTCCGTGGAAATTGGAGAGGAACTCCGTGAAATTTGAAAATTTAAGGGATTTGCTTCAATATTTTGTTTAGATTTTAAGATTTTTTAAAGTTTTTTAGAGATTTCAAATCAAGGGAAAGTGTTGGTTATGTGATTTGAAAATAATAATACTTATTTAGTTTTATGTAGAGTATTTAATTTTTGTGAGAGGAAGAGTTACGGAGTTGTAAGATATTTTCTTATTATTAGTTTAGTTTTATAGTCTATAAAAGGATTGTATTCTTATCAGAACATAGGCAAGAGTCCGTAATATTCTTCTCTACTTATTTCTCACATTCTTCATCTCTATTATATTTTCAACTTGGTATCAGAGCCAGATAAAGGGAAAAAATCAACAATGATTTCTTTCTGATAGTTGAGATCTCATTGATTTCTTTCTGATAGTTGAGATAAAAAAAAGAGTGAACTTGTGTGAAAAAGTTTAGAGTTTAAGTGATGGCATCAAATTTCAACATTCCTTTTCCAGTTTTAAGAAGCAATAATTATCATTTTTGGCAGTTCGAATGGAGTCATATAAACATGTGCAAAATATTTGGTCATCTTCACAAGTATTGCAAGTTTGATGCTCATAAGAGTTACAAAGAAGCTGAGAAGGCTCAATTTGTAGAAGAAAATTTGTTTTAGAGGTAAGGAGAGATGTGCTCCTAGTATAGATTGTTGGTGAGATGTGCAGCATTTTTGCATAATTACAGAAGAAGATGAGAAGTGCATCTGGATTTTGGAGAGAACTGCTCCGGGGAAGATTGGAGAGAAGTGCTTCGTGAAAGATTTGAAGATTTAAGAGATTTGCTTCAAATATTTTTGTTTAGATTGTTAAGATATTTTTTTAAGGTTTTTTAGAGATTTCAAATCAAGGGAAAGTGTTGGTTTTGTGATTTAAAAATAATAATACTTATTTAGTTTTATGTAGAAGATTAATTTTTGTGGGAGGAAGTTAAGGGGTTGTTAAGATATTTTCTTATTATTAGTTTAGTTTTATTAGTCTATAAATGGATTGTATTCCTATCAGAATCATAGGCAAGAGTCACGTATTATTCTTCATCTACTTATTTCTCCACATTCTTCATCTCTATTATATCTTCAACATATATATATGTATTTAGTTGATATAATAATATATTATTATATGTGCAGGATTGTTTGTGTATGCCCTCTTAGTTTCATAGCTTGTGCTTTTGTGATATCCTTAGGGCCTGATTCAAAAAAAAAATCACATTGTCTTCGTCACCTGGCTGCTGTTCATCGTGTTGGATGTGGTTTACCATTTCTTGATGCGTGTAACACCCCTACCATTAGTACAGTGCTTACCGTCCAATCTCCATACATATCAGATACACGCAGCGGAAATATACTTACATACAATGGGTGATACAATGCCGTTAGTCACCCACGTGACTAACAAGGCTACTACCTCTACATACAGCATCGGTCTGATGGACCGGAATCCCGAGTACTACGCTCTAGAATACATACTCCATTCATCATCAATTACAACAATACTCCATTCAGTACTTACTCCTCTTCAATCCATACAATACAATATACTTAACCGAGTCTACTAGGATCCTTATACAATTATCATATCTCTTCAATTCATACATACACCCTAAGAGACTACTTACTACCCATTCCTCACTACTACATTACTTTCTAAAACAAGGGTGTGCTAGTGATACACCTCTACATTCTACTACTACTATCCAATGTAGTCGCCGGTCTCGTGCCTTGACCACATTCGCTTCGGGTACCTGCACACTAAAAAAATGTCCCCCGAAGGGGTCAGCTTTCGCGAGCATGATAACCGCATACCCCGCGTACTAGTGAGGTACGCCGACCACTTGGTCGAATACATGCGGTTCATTTATTCACACAACATGCATACATGCTTTCATACTCAATACTACATTACTTTCACAAGGCATACATACACACATACATTTCATTGCATTCAAGGAACACAATACAATCATCCAATACCTACTTACCTTCTTCCGAGTACACATACGCATATATACACAATATACAATACTTGTTAGCTTCATTGGTCCACCCGGGTTAATCGGGTGGAGATTACTCTTTTACTCGTTACTTCATACATACGCATATATACTCATACTCATACTTACTTACGGATCCATACTTACTTACTCTTACTCAAGTTAAGTCGTCGGGACCCGCTCCGGCCCTGGGGACTACACCGTCCCACTCTCCTTTACTTGACTCACTAATCCGGGATGCTACCCATTTAAGGGATTTGGGCCGCGGACCCGTTTTAAGAGTCAGGAATTGCAGCCAACCTCTTGTGACTCCGCATCCTCACGCGTGGCCGAAGCTATATCGGACTTGTACTCATTCCAATTTACTCACTTAAGTTAGGAGTTAGATAGTTAGGAATCAGCAAGTCAACATCTGAGCCACAATAATACAATACCGTATACACATACATATCCATACAAATACAATACAATATCTACACTACAAGGTACAATTACACATCATCACATCATATATTTCATGAATTATACAAACTATTGTTCAAGACAAATATCGAGAACAATGTAAACAAGCACAAGTAGGTGCAGTTATAGTCCGATTCGTGCATTTATCTTATTAGGTGATCGAATAGGCACACAAATCGGGGTAACCAGATTAGGATACAGGGCATGAAGAAATCATACCTTTCACCGTTGTACTTGTATCCCTACGTTCCTCCGGTATTCACAATTCAAATCCTATGATATACATACAACCGAATAATTAATCTAACTATCATTAATTTAATTCGGTTACCCTTACGCTTCCTAACTCATACTTACTAAGTCTTCACATTCTTATACTTACTCTTATTTACTTACTTTAATTACTTAACAATGGTTTACTTACATATATATGCACGTATGTATAGGTGGGTATACAATACATACATATAGATCCATAGTCTTAAGTTTTTTTTTGTTGTAAGTTTGACCCCGACCCACCCTGGGTCGGACCCATGGGTCGGTCGGCTGCAGAGACTCCAATTACAGAAAATTCCAACCCGACCGACCCAGCCAGGGTCGGTCCTTGGGTCGGTCCGTTACAGAAGCATTCCGTCAAAAATTCCTACTCGACCGACCCTGACAGGGTCGGTCCCCTGGTCGGTCGGATGCAGAAGCTTCCGAGATTGCAAATTTTCGGGTCGACCGACCCTGCTAGGGTCGGTCCTAGGGTCGGTCCAGCCCAGTACTTATTTTAATTACTCATTTTGAACTTCAAACTCTACTCAATTCACACCCAATCTTTTCCTACACATTCCCATGTTTCCTACATGTTTAAACACTAATTAAATCCTCTAATTCACCTTAGTTCATTCATCAAATTCATTACTAAATCCATCAACCAATTTACACAATTCCTCACTTCCTTTCAACACTTATAACAGTTTTTCATTCTCTAACGCTACAGTTTTTACTACAACTCCTACCATCCAATACTTCCTCCACCAATGTCACTCCTAGCATCCCAAATACCTCCTCTTACCATGCCAATTCATTCCCAAGCAATTGTACCATCTATACCCAAGTCCAACATTCTTTTTACCAATTCTTGTACACTAATCTTTCCTAGTTCTTCTATACAATTTGATACCTCTTTGCTACAGATTTTTACACTTCTTGTTTCTCATACTACTCCTACCTTCCCATCACTACTACACTTATCTACTCAATCCAATATACACCTTGGTTCTCCCATTCACCAAGTCATCCATAAATGCACATATTCCTACCAAAATTTTGCCATAGTTCATCTACTTTTCTAACTTACCCATACACAAATTTTCTCACCAAGTTCATCCCTATTCTAGCCACACCCATACAAGGGTCCTACCAGAAATCAATACAAGGTGCATTCACCAATATTTCTTCAAATACCAATACTAATACACCTACACAATCATTTGGCTCCAAAGTCCACGATTCACATACCAATTCACAATACTCAAACTTACACACAAATACTCGAACTTCCAATACTACAATACCAATACACCATTAGTCCTCGAATTGCATTGCCAATATACATACGCCATTCATTTGGCTCTAAGGCCTACAAATCCACACCTTTACTCACCAATACACAACATCCACAATTTCAATACTAGTTCAATGGTTTAGGTTCTTTAATTATTTTAACCATTCCCATTCCCCTAATGCAATAGAATTTAACACTAGGAAGGAGCTCTTACCTTGAGCTTATACTTTCTTCTTCCTTTCTCATTTTTCCTCCTTCTTCCTTTCTTGCCTCAAAATCGGTTTTGTGAGGAATGGAGTTGCCAAACTCCATTCCCATCACCCAATAACACAAAACAATTGCTATTAATATTCTAACCCTTAAATCAATGCTAATTCAATGAAATGTTTAAAGCAAGATTTCTAGGGTTTACCTTTGGAGTGTTTTAGAAGGGGTTTTAGCCCTTGGTTCAAGAAGGTGAATCCACCACCATTGCAAGATCGATATTAAGCTCCAAAGAGAGAGAGAAAACAAGGCATTACAAAGAGGCAAAAATCGGTTATGAAAGGAGATGGTGAAAACATGAGTTTTTCATGTAGATTTTTACCTTGTTGGAAAGAGGAGACTCCAAGCTCCATAATGGTGTGATTTTCTCTTTGAATGGGGTATACCCACGAAAATGAACTTCCTCATTTTTGGATTTTGAAAAGAGAGAAGTGTAGAGGAGGATGAGGGGAGTTCAAATATGTAGTTATTTTCGAGTTTGGAGCTTACATGAGGGTGGAGCATGAGAGATGAAAGATGAGAAGCCATGGGAGGCTTGTGAGCTCCATGAAATCGCCCAACCAGAGAGAGGGAGGAGGAATCGTGAGAGAGAGAGGAAGAGAGAGATGAGTGAATGTGAGAGTGAGGTGAGAGGGAGGGAAATAAAGTAATGTTTACTTTATTGCTTTTTGCTTTTAGCTCTCTTATTTAATTAGCTAGTTACATGTGTGTGTGAGGGTTATTTAGCTAGTAAAACCGGCCCCCATATAGTATATAGCTGGAGCGTTTTTCGTCTTTTACAGAAAACGCTCGTTATTTTACCCGGTTTAGGTACCGTTCACTAACCGGGCCCATTTTCCGGAATTCCCTCGTTTAATTATTTTTATTGACTATTAAGCTTCCATAAATGCTTAATAATCATTATTTAATGATTTATAATTTTTACGGGTCTGTTTGACCACTTAAAGTCACGTTTTCGGGTTTTCTCGAAAAACGTGCTCTAAAGCTCTATTAGCGTTTTAATTCATTATTTGGATCCGTTATCTTTGGGAGTTGTTCCCATATATTATTTAGGTCTTATTAAACCTTTAGGATCCATATAATACTCTAACCGAGGTCTCATACCTCCTATGGTTATTTAACGCTTATTTAGCGTTTTCTGCTTTTAAGCGTTTATTTATTTCTTTTGGATTTATTTTCCTTACTAATATTATTTAGGTACCATTAGGCCCTTAAATACGTATTAGATAAATTTTAAATCCCTATATTTAAGTTCGGGGTATTTCAATCTACCCCCCTTAAGAACTTTGTCCTCAAAGTTGTTCGAGGTTATGGGATTACTATACTTACTCCTTTATACTTGTCTAGTGCCAAAGGCATACATCCTTCCTCCTTACAATTCCCAATCTATTCCTCATGGTTCCTACCTACCACACCATACCAATGTACAATAATTACTCCCATCCGCACTACTACTAACTATCCGGTTCCTCATTACAAAGTTCGTACATACATACAATGCAAAGCTATTCCCAAAGCAATGCAATACACATACAATCCCTCAGGCACTCCGGTCATCTAGACACAGGACTCCTCTATGTCCCGCTGCCTTTGGAATAATACAACATACTACCTTACTATCTTCTTCGGTACACACTTCTAGCGGATCCTCATTCTCCATACTAAGGAAATTCTTTCACTACTACCAATAAAAAAAATTATAAAACACACAACTCCAAATTCCAATTTATAATCATTACTTCTATCCTATGTGATTCTTGTGACCACTTAAGGGGAGCTTCAAGAATCGTTCAACCCTGATGTGATCAGTATCAGTGTTGAACTATCTTTCCACCCCAATTTGTGTTCGGTTTCCCTTGATCTGATCAGGACCAAGTTTGACTTCCCACATCAGTTTCAAACACACAGATAGTCTGATTATTTCAATTTTCTATCTTTTTACTCTTCCTAGTCATGATTACAAATTCACACATCTCCAAAGGATGGAATTCAGTCCATCAATCATCCTCACTCTACTTCCAAATACTTGCTTCAAGATTCAATACCTAAACGCTCATTTCATCGTCTGTTACTACCTCCATTCACTACTCTCCTTCATCTCAAATATTCTAACTAAGGACTACAGTACTTATGGAATTCAATTGTTCTCAATTCACTTCAAATGACTTACCTACGAATACACTACTCATGGCTACACTTCTCTACTACTCTTAATCAATTCGTACTACTTCTTTAAGGGTTACAATAATTGTGGAGTTCAGTCCACTACTCATTACTCTTCTTACCAATACTCTTACACTGGTGTTACAAGATGGGTACATTCATCCTATGGTATTTGCATATCTAATGCCTAGTTACCATAATTACAATATGAATGAGTACTTATGTTTATTTAACATAGTATCAATCATCAATTTGATTCTCATTTGTGCTATGCACATTACGGTTTATGTGTTTTATTCACAAAACTTACATTAAGCGGTTTTCGCTCTACCCCCCTTAAAAGGGATTACGCCCACGTAATCTCTCATATGTTAATATTAAACATTGGTGTATTCGATTTGGCAATCTGAAGCGTTTAGCTTCGCTACGGTATACTATACGATATACTCTGGTCGGAGGGTCTTAACCATACCAATGGTTTGGTCCTTGCACCGAGGATTTCTATATGAGTTTATTTAACTCATATTTAGTTCGGTTCAAGCCTATTAGGCTTCAAGGCATTAATAGCCATTCTATTATACTTACTAGGTATATTGTCTCCTAGCTAGGGCCCACTAGCTTCTGCTGCGCGACCCTGATAACCTTAGTGTTTCATTCACTCTTTGGTTATTATAGATGTGTTACTCATCGCCTTTCTATCCCTTTATTGCG